>CAJUYH010000086.1:33284-50595 GCA_910591685.1 Galerucella tenella | reverse complement strand
ATGTATGCCAATTTTCATATTTTTTTCTCCATTATTGCCAAAGATATTTATATTAGGGTTGGGTTACTCAGGGATAAGTTTCCATTCATTTTTTCATTTATGGGCTTATTTCCACACCACCTGATATATTAATTTTCCAAGTATTACTTAATTTATCCAAAATAAATAAAATTGCAAAATCTTAAAAATGTATCTGTTATCTTCAAAGACTTTTTTTCATTGCTTGTCCGTATGCGTGTTCTAGCTTTTGCTATTCATTTTGGGCTAAGTTTATTTGCTTTTCTGGAAAATTGGTATAAAGAGGTAAAGCCGCGGCGCGTTTTTTTTAATGTGGTATCCCCCGCAGTATTTTTTTTATTTTCAAAATATGACTCTAAATGGTTCAAACCCGTATTTCGAAATCAAGAGGTTTTAAATTTTTTCCAAAAAGTCCGCAAATTCAAAACACCTTTTAATATATATCTTTGGCAATAATGGAGAAAAAAATATGAAAATTGGCATACATACTTAACAAAGGGTGTAGAATTTTATGACACACTCAAAATTACCCCAACCCTAATATTTCCCAAACTCACCCCCACCCTCTACCCCTATGGTATGATATTTGCATATAATTTATTTTATCGCAAATTTTATTCCATCCAATATACATATGCCAAATACCAAATTTTTATTTTCATTCGTAAAGACGGAATAAAGATTTTTATATTTATGGAATTATCAATTTTTTTAAAACATTTTTTCCGCATAACTTTAAAAAAAAAAAAAGTTGTCGAAATGAAATTTTAGGGTTGTACGTGAAAAAATACGTAGAATTTGATTCCATATTTAAAAATTCATTTTTACGAATTTTTAACGTTGTCGAACCCCCCATCCCCCCCAAGGGAAGGGGTGGGGATGGCTGATTTTGGTAAATTTAAAAATTATCATCCACCAATACATTTCCGTGAAAAATTTTTTTTTATCATCTCTGGAAGTATGCTAGACCCGAGACCCCTACATCAACCCACTGAATTTATATGGCGTAACTAATTACTAATGATTATGATCTAACAATTCACTAGTACATACTCGTTTATGAGTTAAAACATCTTTCAGGAGCCAATAAAAATGTTCATAAGATCATTATTAAATAAGTGTCAACCAGTTGTCGCATTTTAACTTACACAGACATAATTCTCACATTAGCGTAACTATTATATTAGAAACATTAACCTCAAGGCTCTAAGTGAGCCAATAAACAAAACTAAAATTTTTTTATGTTTTTTTCATTAATTACTGTTTACAAAATTTTCCAATATTGTCGAAGTTTCTTCACTGATGAAACTAACTTGAAATTAACATTATACAGGGTGTTTTTATTCAACTGTCAGATTTTGCAATAGAAACAGGAATGTATTTATCATAAATTAAAAAAAATCAAATAATTCAAATATATCCTCACATTTCCATCAATAAAATAATGATTAATGAAAATAATTAATTGTAAATTGAGTGAAATGAATTTAACTTTATTTAAAAAAGTTAAATTGTAAGGTTCAGTCTAAATAATTATCTATTTCTTGTTTGATTATATATTACTATTATTAATAGAATGGATGCTGTAAAAACATTGTTTTTCCACTACTAGCTGTGAAGTTGACAATTAATGCGCTTTCTTGCCAACAGAGAAGTTGAATTTCTCCATTAGTAGTCAATAATTTTTTTTATTTAATTAACCTAGGCCAATAATGGACAAATTCAAATCATCTGAGAATCCAGGGATAGTAGTTTAGAAACTTGTGGAACATAATTTTGTACACTCAGGACTCACAGGTCACAGGACATAACAAATTTGCAGCTTGAAATTATCTATCAAGATAATTTTTTGAATAAAAATAGAATTAGTTTAAAATTCGCGCTCAACCAAAAATGACTGATGACATAAAGAGTGCGTTGATAATCTATGGATTGGGTAAGGAGCAAAAACACACAGTGTACTTGTCAGTTAGGCGACAGGGTAAACGCTTGTCGTGGTGCGTTATTGTGTAGAGAGTGAAGAATATATTGAATGTTTTATGAACTCTTACGCTCAAGGTGTTGTGTTGTGGTCTTATAATTGGTTTAGTTAATTCGTTGCACTTGATATTGTTGATTATAAACTATAGGAATAATGCTATTCTATTGCTGTGTATTTTAATTGTAAAAACAACAATAAAGAAGTTCATATTCACCGTTTTCCCATTAAAAATTCTTTAGCAAGTAATATTTTAGCATTGAAATAGTGTCTAATGTCAATTTTTTTCAATTTTTGTTTAAAATTTGGTCAGAAGCAGCTTTTGCAGATGATTTGATAATTATGGCAGGGAAAGAGAAGGATTTACAAAAGAATATGAAAATATGGAGCACGGTATCTGAAGAATTTGGAATGACAGTTAACCAAAGTAAAACCAAAGTTATAGTTATAGGACCAAAACAAAAAAAAGTTAAATATATAGTTAGATGGAATAAAAATTGAGCAAGTTAGAAGATATAAATACTTGGGAGTAGAAATAGATGAAAATGGAACGCAGGAAGTCGAAATTACCAATAGAGTACAAAAAACGATGAAACTTTATCACACGATGAATTCGACATTTATAAATAAAAAAGAAATTTCCAAGAAAACGAAGTTAAATGTATTTAAAACAATTTACCGGCCAATATTAACATTCGGATGTGAATCCTGGGTATTCACAAAGAGACAAAAGAGTCGAATACAAGCAGTTGAGATGAAGTATCTTAGGCGAGTTAAAGGAGTCACAAAGAAAGATAAAATAAGAAATACGAAAATAAGAGAAGACCTTGAAATAGAATCAACATTGAAAAGAGACAATTAAGCTGGTGGGGACATTTACAAAGAATGAACGATACAAGACCAGTTAAAAAAGTATGGCAATCAAAAATACAAAAAAGAGCGAAAAAGGGAAGACCAAAACAAACATGGGATGGTGTTATGGTAGGCATACTGCAAGAAAAAGGTAAAACATGGACAGAAGCAAAAACAATGGCAAGAGATAAAAAAACAATGGGCTAAATTTGAACATGAATAAAATTCAATCTGTACCGGAGCATCGATGAAAAAATGGATATATATGTCTTAAGCATAATGTGATGTACCTAGTTGGAATAAGTATAATTGTAAAAGTATACCCTACACCATATACTATGGTAACTGGGTTTTTGATAATAGATAATATATAGTAGTGGAAAAAATTGTATATAATGAAGATATTTATAAGCCTCGCACTTTATTCCGCTCGGTCAATAATAATAGTCTACCACGTTGGTGTATAATATACTATTTTATAAGCATAATAATAGGTAATACATATTATTATTATCTGTAACTGATGAAATACTTTTCTTAATAGCTTCTCCCAATAGATATTCACAATCGTTATAACCATCAACTTAACATGTTTCCCAGTTGTTCCTCCACAAAGCAGACAATGTCCAAAAATACAAGCACTTAACATCTCACACCAATTATTACCGCAAACTGCTGCAAAAAAATAAAAATAACCAAAATGACTCCCTCAAAACATTTTCAAAAAAGAATCTAAGTTGGTTTATTTATCTCCATGAATGCCGTTTTTTTTTTGTAAAAGGATATCGAGATATCAGTGCTTTCAAATCATTTGTATGCACGTTTCATAAATTCTCATTAAAACCTTCATACATTTTTCACAATTATTGTTTTAAAAACCAAACATTTAAAATAAAGTCTGTTAATCACATCTCTTGGTCTAAAAATAAAGGTCATTTCCTATTCATATCTGCATAGTTTCTTATACTTCACAAAAAACTCCGCATCTATAATAGCGAACTATTTGTTTAATTCTACTGAACGTTGTACCTAATTAATTTAACTGTTTTCTGCGTGTATAGTGTATTTAATATTGACGTAACTACTAGATTGCTACAGCTGTTTGGAAAGAGAATATTTGTCTGAGTGTTTTATGAGGAAAAGTGAATCGATTCCATTCAGACACAACACAGACTATCTTCCACGCGACTTCCAGTTGCTAAAATTAAATGTTCTGCATAAATAATGACATAACACTATTTATAGAATTTCGGCCGCTGCCGGCGGCTGTTACTGATTTCTATCGTTTTTGTTTTCGCCAAGTATTATCTAATTTGCACTCTTGGAACATCGCTGCATAATTATATAATTAAATAATTTGTCTCTTTTACTGCCATTTTCAGATATTTAATTCTAGAACATGCTTACTATGTCAGTGTGTCAACTTTATTTAAATAAATACCTAAATAAGGTGAACTGAAAATTTAACAAAATGTGGAGATTACTTGGCACTTTCCTCCTTATTAAAACAAACGGCTATACTCATAATATTGTCCTTGTTTAATTAAGTAAATTAAATTAAATTTAATTAAAAATTCCACAATAACATAATTTATTTATGCTCTACAAATAATGTTCTTTGATTCCCCGACCTTTATCACTCCTTTTTTCTTATTGTGATGGCATTGAGATTATGAACCATGACCTGTAATACATTACACTTGTTACATGATACGTTAATTCTCTCACGCATTCTGGAGTGAATTGCAAGTGTTGGAAGTTAATAAATATATATTACCTTTTGCCTTGCTGTAATTTTATTAAATAAAAGTATTTTTAAATAATTTGCGCTCGAAAATAGCGGACATTTTATACAAAGTTTGAAGAGTTATCCGTGTATTCGTAACTTATGAACAATATTAATCAATAACTTATAACAAATTGAAAATATATTACTTCTAACAAGAAGAGTATAAGTAGAGCTACTTCTTTCAAATCCAAATCAGAATCTGAATCAGAAGATGAACTCAGAGGATGGACAGTCCCAACCAATATTCACAATATGTGGCTCGATCATTTCATCAGTAATATTGTCAAACTTCCACATCTACTCTACTTTAATTGTATGATTTACTACCTGCATTACAGGAGCACTGAGAACATGCCCAACGGCAGCCATGGAAGTAATTCTCAACCTCACCCCTCTACATATGGTGGTGGAAAGTGTTGCAGGAAGAACAAGATACAGACTAAGTAGAGAGGGAATCATTAAAAAAAAAACACCTCCTCACTTCTTAGAAATCAGACAACCTGGGACATGCCACAAGACGGTATGATGAAAAAGTATAACTTTTCAAAGAAATTCGTTACGGAAATGAGCAACAAGAAGAGATGGGATCCAAATACCATTACCAGACTTGGAAAGAATACCATTCAATGGTACGCAGACGGCTCAAAAGCAATAGAAGGAACTGGGATAGGAGTGTTCGGGTCAGGAACCAAACACTCTGAAAGCTTGGGAAAAACTCCAAGTATCTTTCAAGAGGAAATCCACGCCATAAGAAAGTGCGCCCAGTTCAATATTGATAAAGGATACAGAAGACAAAGGATTATCATAATGTCGGATAGTCAAGCAGCCATTAAGGCACTGAGCTCATGTGTAATCAGTTCCAAAATGGTGTGGGAATGCCTAGACATACTCAATGAACTAGGCGAGAACAACATAGTCACCTTACTATGGATTCCATGACACACTGGAATAGAAGGAAATGAAATAGCAGATAAACTAGCAAAGAGGGGGACTGAAATACCTTTCTGGGGGCCTGAACCCTTTTGCGGAATCAGCCCCAATGTAATATTGGAGGAAATAAGTAAAGCCGAGAAAAATAGAAGATCTGGCCATTGGAAAGATCTAGTAGGGCTAATACAATCAAAGACTCTTCTGGGTGACTACAACCTGTTGAGATCAAAAGAATGCATAAGTCAGAGTAAAACTGCGCTAAGAGTTTTAACAGGGATCCTAACGGGACATTGTCGCCTGAATGGGCACCTGAAAAAGTTCAAAATAGTGGAGGAAGAAGAATGCAGATTTTGTGGAATGGAAGAAGAAACCTCCATCCACATACTTTCCAACTGCACAGCACTTCATAATCCTAGAGCACAGCACCTAGGAGATTACTGCAGCCTGCAGACATCCTAAAATTCCTCCGGGAAATAGGACTGAAGGAACTACTAGTTTCTGAGACTCTCCTCAGAAACTGAGTAGAAGTAAGGGGGCACAATAGATCTTTTAGGTCTCAGTGAATGTCACCCCAAAACACACACATACATACTACCTTTTCCAAGTTTTCAGCCTTCACATTATTTACAGCCTCCAAAAACAAGTGTTTTTATCATCACTCATGTTAAAAGAATTATTTTTTCTTTAAACTACTCCCTTTATCTTATGGTTATAAAAGACCGAAAACTTGTATTAGCTCGGGTAAATTTATGAACATTTTGGGAAATATTAAAATTATTCTGTAATATGTAATATTTTTTAAATGACCTTATTAAGTTTTGCATAAGAAATAAGGTTTTATTATTCTCTCGTACATAAAAATAGACTATAATATGATCACAAATAAAAGACCAACGGAATGAACAACACATGTATAAAGTAATTAAAAGAAATAAACTCCTTATTTTATAATTTTATTAAAACTTAACATATTTATTAATCCATGTAAGCGTTTTATCCAATATGGCTTCTAATTACAGTGCAAATGTTCTAGTAAAGAGGAAATAATTAGACGAATTAAAGAGGACATTACTCCCTTTGAATTACGCAAAATAATTGTCAGTCGTCAGCTCTTAAAAGAACAAATATCCATATCACCGAAATCCACTAATGTACTTCAGTTACTGTCAATATTTATTTTTAGTGAATTTTGAGCAGTCTATTAATCTTAGTGACAATGACTTCTATCACACCAAAGTGAAACTTTGTTTATATTTGGACCACACGAAAATGAAAGTGTTAAATTCTTACTATAAATAAAACTTATATAAAATATGCCTTACAAATAGTTTTGAATATATTTCAACAATAGCAAACCCAGTGCTACACCAGTGTATATTTTTTTTGACTATAGGTAAAACTGTGAAACAATCTTAGACTTCGCCGCAGTGGTGTTTCCTACTCTCTCAATATGATATATGTATTAATAGTTCTTTGCTGATTCTCTTATACTACGAGCTCTGCTAATATTAAATTCAAAGGGGTAGATGGGAACTTTGGATGTTCACTGTACGTAGCCTAATATCAGTTGAGTTGGCATTACTGTAATTCACGAAGAAATTGTTAGAAAATAGAACATGATCTAATTTCGTGAGGATACGGAGCCGTTGTAAAGCTATTTGGCAGCAAAGCGTATGTTTAGGGTACATCCACACTATAATGTCGATCACAGTTTGTTCTCGGTCTGGTAAAATATGGTCAAGTTAGAAAATGTATGTGCGCGTCCATACTAATATCGCGACTGGAATGGGATTCGAGCGGTATTACTTGACTGTTACATTTCCACTTGACCATATTTTACCAGACCGACAACTAAATGTGATCGACATTACTGTGTGGATTACATTTCCAAAATAGAATTAAAATAAATGGAGATATTTCTTTTCAATAGTTACTGCTGTGAATCGTATTGTGTTGGAATTGACATACTTAGGCCTATGCAAATAGAAATAGTGTTCTTTTGATATTAGTTGTATTTGACCTGTCTTCCATAGATAAAATTGGACCATCTTTTTTAGCTTCTTTACATATTTTTTATCTCTTCTTTACAATATTTCTGCAACTTTTTGGTTCCTATTTGAAGTAATTGTATTCTTTACTTTCTTTCTTTCTCTTATCCTTATGCCTTCTCAGGCGTCGGATTGGAGTTCTTCCTGAACCCATGTTTTCCATTCTTTTCTGTCCCTGGCTAATGCCTTCATCTCTCCTAATGACTTTCCTTTGTTCTTTCCAACTTCTTCAATCTGGTCTATCCATTTCCTCCTGGCTCTTCCTCTTTGTTTTTTCTTCATATTCCCATTTCCATTACTTTTCTCGCTATTCTATCTTGCTTCAATCTTACTAGGTGGCCAAACCAGTTCAATTGTTTCTTTTTGATATTTGATATTATTGGGTCTTGATTGGTTATGCTTCTGATTTCTTTGTTCCTTACTTTGTCCCATTCCGTTTTTCCTGCTATTGTCCTTAAATATTCCATTTCCATTGCATTTATTTTTCTTTCATGCTTTTTCTGCAGTACCCAGTTATCACTGGCATAAGTTATAGTTGGTACTGTAATTTTGTTGTATATTTCCATCTTTGTATTCATATCAATGTATTTATGGCTTAGTAATGTTCGATTTAAGGAATAATATAATCTTGTTGATTTATTTTCTCTGTTATTAAATTCTGCGTCTATATTTCCATCTTCTGTTAAAATACTTCCTAGGTAGTTATAGGTTGTTACTTTTTCTAATGTTTTGTGATTACATTTCAATTACTCGTAATTATTCCCCTGTTTTTCATTTACTATCATTACTTTGGTTTTCTCTGTATTTATTATCATTTTCATCTTTTCTATTTCTCCTGCTAGTAAGTTAATTAGTTTCTGCATTTTATTTCTAGATTTTGATATGAGTACGATATCGTCTGACCGGTACCATGTTCCTGTACCCTATTATCGTGTCCAGATTTCCTCCTTGTCTTTTTATTTCCTTCACTATTTTGTCCATAATAATAAGAAACAACAGTGGGCTTAAGCTATCACCTTGTTTTATACCTTTTTTCATTGAAAACTCTTCCGATCTTCGACCTCCTATCTGCACTCTTAATTTGACAGTCTCGTATGTGCTTTTAATTATATTAATTAGAGCTTTCGGTACTTCTAAGTATTTCAATACCTCCCAAATTTTTTCTCTTTCTACTGTATCAAAAGCTGCCTTCAGGTCTATAAATGTTGAATACATTTCTTCTCCCGCTTCAATTGTATTATCAATTAGTTTTCTTAAAATGTATATATTATCATTTGCTTGCCTTCCTGGTCTGAAAGTATTCTTTACAAAAAGCGTGAAAAATAATAGTGTAGAGCACGTGTGACGTATAACAAAACTTTTTTGAGTATTAAAAACAATTTTGAACTGAAGCAAAATACGGCTTAGAATCAATCAATCAAATTTGCAATGATTCGGTTATTAAAAGTACCTATTATTAGGAATGTTAAACATGGAAATATAAATCAAGTAATATTGAAGTGTTGAAAAACATTACAGCTGCTACTCTGAAGTGAAAAGTGGAAGTGACTGAATATTTTGAAGCGAAACGTCAATATTAAAGTTCTGTGTGGTCTGAGTATGTGATGAATACTTGTCAATATGTGATTAAAGATTTTCAGTTGAAATAAATTGAAGCATCTAAAATAAGAGTGGATTAATTTATGAGTAGCCCATTATATACTTGGGAAATATGCACATTATTAACATTTATTTTTTAATTTGTTAATACAGTTGTTCCAGGTCCAGTCACCCATAAAAAAACCCTGTTTAAGCTAAATTGAATGTACCGGGTGAGCCAATAAACCGATCTATCGGTTGTATATCAGTAACTATCCTTATAACAATTGGAAAAATCTCTGGAACCACTTCAAAATGATGCAAATCGAATGTCATTATCTTTCCAGTCTTCTCTACCTTTCATTCGAAAATGGAAAAAAACGTACTGCAATTTGGTTTAATGATATTTATGTTGATAATACAGTACCTGAATTCTGAAATTCCAGCTAGTTAAAAATTCATAACAAAATTTATTTGGGAACCTTTTTTCTGAAACAATGCTTAAGGAACATTTTTCAAAAACGTTTTGGCAATTTAATTTATACAGCCACACAATAGTGGTGACTCAATTATCGATAACTTATAATCTATTTTATGATAACTACATAGACTATATAATCATTTAGGTGGGTATTTTAACGACTGAATGAGTTAAACAGAGAAAATCTAGTTAAATCTGGACCACCCATCAAATTAATTATAGTCTGACTCGTATTTTTCATTTTTCGTATTATTAAAGTCGGAACATATATGCAATTTTCTAGTGGATTGTAGTGAATCTGGTAGATAATGTCTACCTATATTCAAAGATAGCCTTTAGGCACTAATATTGTCAGGGCCATTCATAGCAGGCGTGTAGCGCGTGTCACGCACGATCAAAATGTATGAGAGCCACCTAGTGAAAATTTGCTAAATATATGTCAGGTGTTTTTGTTACATATGTTAGCTGCTTGTTTTCTAATATAATTAATTATGTTCGAAACAAATTAATTGAAAACAATAATTTAATTAACTGCCTGACTTAAAGTAATGTATTAAGTGGCGCTAATTTTTGGCAACAGATTTTTCAACTTGCAATAATCCATATTGACACATTCGTGCCTCAACATTTTAAGGCATCTAAACAAATCTGATTCTAAACCTGCGTCATCGGTATCCATATTTTCTTAAATGATCTGTCGGGGATTTTATTCGATCAATTTAAAAATGCATTAGTGTAACTACCTGCTTGTATCTTTAACGGATTAAATAAAAAATTCGGAGGACAAAAGTGATGGTCATATTTTGACAGTGTCGCCACAAAAAAGGGGTAAGCTTATTAATATCGCAAATTCACAACCGGTTTCTAGAAAGTTAATAACATTTAACCTTACATTTGTACGTCAGTTTTTATCATAATTTGACCACTTCCTTTAAATCAGACCATCTGAGACGTGCCACAAGACGGTATGATGGAAAAGTAAAACTGTTCAAAGAAATTCGTTACGGAATAAAACAACAAGAAGGAATTGGATCCAAATACTATTACCAGACTTGGAAAGAATGCCATTTAATGGTACACAGACGGCTCAAAAGCAATAGAAAGAACTGAGGAGTGTTCGGGCCAGAAGTCAAAAACTCTGAAAGCTTGGGTGAAACCCCCAATAATCTTCCAAGCGGAAATTCACGCTATAAGAAAGTGTGCCCAGTTTAATATTGGTAAATGATATAGAAGGTAAAGGATTATCATAATGTCGGATAGTCAAGCGGCCATTAAAGCATTGAGCTCTTGTGTAATCAGTTCCAGAACTTGTGGGAAAGCCTAGTCAAACTCAATAAACTAGGCGAGAACAATATATCCACCGTATTGTGGATTCCAGGTCACACTGGAATAGAAGGAAATGAAATAGCAGATGAACCAGCAATGAGGGGAACTGACATACACTTTTTGGGGCCTGAAGCTGATGTTTGTGGAATCAGCTTCAATGTATTTTTGGGAGAAATAGGTGAAGCGAAAAAAAAGATCTGACCATTGGAAAGATTAAGTTGGGCTTAGACAATCAAATATCCTTTGGGTCACTACAACCTGTTTAGATCAAATGAATGCATAAGTCAAAGTAAAACTGCGCTACGAGTCTTAACATAGACCTAACGGGACATTGTCGCCTGAATTGGCACCTAAAACATCTTATAATAGTGGAGGAAGAAGAATTTATATTTTATGGCATGAAAGAAGAAACCTCCACCCACTTACTTTCTAGCTGCACAGCACTCCAGAATCCTAGGGCACAGCACCTAGGAGATTACTGGATTGAAGAGGGACATTTATCTAAGCTAATACCTGCAGATATCCTAAAATTCCTCCGGGAAATTGGACTAAAGGAGCTACTAGTCTCTGAGAGTCTCCTAGGAAGCTAACTAGAAGTGAAGGGGCACAATATATATTTTAGGTCTCAATGAATGTCACCCCAAAATACATACATACATTATAAGTGTAATAGGACATTATTCTTCGTAAGATATATTTAACATAAGTATTTCCATATAGAATATTAAAGTAATGCAGCTTTTGAGATTCCAAATACTGGTTCATGACCAGTGAATGCAGTTTCAGACCCTATCTTTGCTAGGGTGTTTGCAGTTTCTACAAAACCCTTCTACTCGTGACCCAATTATTAAGTGTCACCTTGTTGTGGTTTACCATGGTTAAGATTTTTGAAGGCAGTCCCACACTGATCTAGAACTGATCTAGGGGCATGCTGAAAACTTAAGTGCTACCATATGCTCGTTACATTCTTCTCCATTGAAATCAATGTCAGTACGACACTGCTCAGTTATCGACGATGATTAAGAAATTAATTTTCCTGTAATACTTCCCAAACAATAATAAGTAGAATTTTATGTTCTTTTTAAGTAGTTTAAGAGCTTATCCTTGTGGCGGGTAAAATCTCAGAATCATCGGATTTTAAATCCTTATAAAAACCATACAATAAATGTTATTTGGATATATAAGAGCTACCACCAATCGCGGCAATATTATTACCAATAAAGCCGAAATTTAAATACAACTCTTAACCGATTCTCGAAAATATAATCGACGTGTCAGCGATTGTTGTTCATAAAATTAATTATTAACTTTATGTTAGTCTGTCTTGGATATGTTTATTTCATTGGGTAAATTCCTTGTATTGTATTTCAAATGATTTACCTGCAAGTAACGACTCAGAATATTCGTGTTTCCACAGTTGCATGCCACTCGCCGCCTGGAGGCACAAAAAATGCTAACGTGTACATTTTCTACATAAGTCAGTATCATCTGTGATTGATTTCTCAATAGTCGCCATCACCTCTGATCTGAGAACATTTATAGTCATTCTGCCTACGTTTTCTTCCATATTATTTATAAAACCCACATTTCATGATCCTTTATTCTTATTTCACATTTTTGTTATTTCTCATTAAATAATGTATAATATTTTTGACTTTATTGTTGTAAGAATCATTTTCTGTATACAGATCGTCTAACTACACTAGCGCTTTTGCCATGCGCTAATAGAAACTAGTTTTTCCACTGCTTAAAAATGCGCTAGTGTGACCGTAGTGGCGTCGTCACAGATCTGAACTGAACTGGGAAAATTTCGATATAAACAACAATTTTCTCACGCTTAAAGCGTGCCAATCGAATGAGATGGAAGCAATACACCGTCGTAATAACAAATGATCCTCTTTAATTTAAACATTGCAGTGTAAAGTGTAAGTGTAATTTGTCAATAAATGTTATTAGTGGAGTGGAGAACAAAATAATAATTTATCTTTACTCATTTGAAAAGTATGATTAAAAGACAGCCTTACATTAAGTAATAAGTTAATTTGACGGCAGAAACTGTCAATTTATTACAGACTTTACGGTTCATTACTTATGGGATTAGATGTTCGTTCCAGTAGAATTCACAAACCGATTTTAAATCACTGAGTGTTTCAGTTGAAGAAGATATACTACAACGGTTGGAATTATGATACCTAACAATCTTCAGCTATTAAAAATTGATAAAAAAAATGTTAAGATGGGGCATAGTATTATGTACAATACTTGTGTACGTTTTAGTTGAGTAGACATATTTGAGAAGGAAATACTAATAAAACGACAAGGTTATTGTCCCCAGCCAAACGTCACTAATTTCGCAATAGATTGTTACACATATTTGATTAAAGTTTAGTATGATTCCGGAATTGCTTTAGGATTTGCAAGAAACTAAAATAATATTGTATTAATCATCTGATTTGGAAAAACTGCTCCACGTTGTTTATAAGCTTCATCCAAAAATGGTGTTTCTCGGAAAAATAAAGCTTTAAAATAAATGGATATGGAATAAATTCGATAGCGAATAAATGAGGGCGTGTTAGAGAAATTATTTTATTCGTTATCGAATTTATTCCATTTGGATGTTCATTAGTGCGATAAAGTCCAATATCTTGTAAATAGTTGAAGATATTTTAATGAACTTTTGACTGATTGTAGCCAGCCTAGAGGCTCATATTTTGAAATTACTCGCAATTGTACAGCGAGTTCCAGAACGCAGTGCCAGATCAAAGTTATATTTTTTTTAAGTGGGACATCCTGTATTTTACTTCAAATTTAAATTCTGTTTGACTTCGCTATCACAATGATATAATATTGTAATGGGTTATACAGCGTATTTAAAAAGTTCTGACCAATTGTTCTTGTAAATCGTTATGACTTCAACGCCCTGTAGAAACCTTATACAGGGCGAGCCCAAACTCGAATACATTGGTTTCACAATTTTTTCAAATGGATCACCCTGTATTTTATATCGGTGAATGAAAGTTACTCCACTATACTTCAAAATTTATTGAGTATTCCCTATACCCAAACTGAATGGTTTTTGTGATATTTCTATTTTATGGTTAAAAAAAGCTAACAATAATAAATTTACTCATACTTATTTATTAACAACTATACTAAAATTTCAAAAAAAATCAACAACAAAGTTATAAAAGATGCTTAAAGTGACCACCCTCTACATTTATACAGGCTTGGAGACGGTCTTTGCACATTAACACTTTGAAACGCCTGCCTTATTCTAGTTTTCATATCGACTGGTGTAGTAGCAGGTAATTGGTTCACCAGTTCTTTAATAAAACAGAATAAGTAATGCCACAAGGAAGATTTCACGGGAGAAATTCATTTTATTTGAAAATGCTATGACAAATTTAATTTAACAAACGAATTAGCACAACGTAAACGTTTGTTGATATTTCAGAGCCTATTTACTACCAACCTAATTACTAAGAACGCTAATGATGATATGGTTTTAATTTGACTATTTAGAAGAGCTACCTAAGAAACCTGATCCTTCTGCATGTGTGGTGGTACTGTTATCGACCTTTTAAAACCTTTTTTTGAGTTATATCACTTTCCTGACATGTTAATTGCTGTGAATTAATTTTATTATCTGCTCTTCATTTATTTTTTTTATTGGAAATACAATTTTTAATAACAAAATAGAAATATCACAAAAACTATTCAGTTTGGGTATAGGGAATACTCAATAAATTTTGAAGTATAGCAGAAGCAGAATTCAAATTTGGAGTAAAATACAGGGTGTCCCATTTGAAAAAATATAACTTTGATCTGGCACGGCGTTCTGGAACACGCTGTACTATTGCCACTAATTTTAAAATATGAGCCTCTAGGCTGGCTTCAATCAGTCAAAATTTCATTCGAATATCTTCAACTGTTTAGAAGATATATGACTTTATGGCACTAATGAATCACCCTGTATGATTGTTTTAGGATCTTTATAATCTATACAATTATTTAAAACTCAGTAACTCTTAGTGACTGTGATGATGCCTATTGGTATAATTAAAGTATTTCATTATTTCTGGTTTCCTATTAATTCTTAAATCACTGATTTAATAATTACAGTATCGCGTGTCTGTTTCTGAGAATATCTGATAACTTGTTATGTTTTTTTTCAAATATACGCATTTAAATGCCCTAAAATACGAAAAGAATGTAATACTGCTACCCAAAGAGCCGCTGGCCAGATATATTTTATGGAAAATAATTATAAAAATAATTTAAATCACAAATTATAACTATTAAGAGACTGGTTCCAATAAATATGGATTTAAAGGTAATTATTCGATTGCTTTATAATATCATATGTTGATAAAGTAGTACCTTAAAAATTACTAACTGTTAATATGCATCCCGAAATTTGTAGTGAAATTCACGATATAAAATAAGTTGATTTGTACGCATCCGCTAATATTAATATAAGGAAGCATTATTTTATTCCCTGGTTTGACACTCTTTTTTACATTTTATCATGGAGCTAAGAATGCAGATAAACTATAAATTACTTTAAGAAGAATAATTGACTGTCTGAAATTTTGATCAGAAAATTCAGAAAATTTCTGACCGATGCCAGTTGGTAACCAGCACACATTTTGCATTAGGTCCAGCATCCGGAAGCACGGACGCGAGCTTTGAAGGTAATGTCATTCTCCCCCCCTTCATGACGTCCAAGAGTCTACGACCTTGAAAATGACAGGCCGTTATTTCCGTAGGATGTGAAAGGTTTGCTTCCCTGGTTTTTAAGTTTTGACATCCCATCTAACCTCGAAACCGATATGGATATTCTCATTGTTATTACTGCTATTTGGATAATTTATTTTCATTTCGTGTTTCCAAAATTTTCAAAGATTCTTTGTACCAAATAACAATATAAATCGCCCAAGCAAAATGTTCCTTTACGTCCCACGAGATGAAAGCAAACGTAAATCATGGTTCGAAAAAGCAAAGGTTCAAAACAAGTTACCCAAAACATTAGTTATTGTTTATTGCTATCCGTTTTGTTTTAATATTCCTGATTTCTGCTAATAAATATTTTAAATTTGACATGTAAAACCATGCCAAAATCAAATTTTGGCAGATTTTCTTTACTGCCCTTTTGAAAATCATGGCTCCATTTCTTCCAATAATATACACAAACAACTCAAATGTACAACAATATTCGAAAAGTGAATCAAATTAACTAACACAATACACAAAAACAAAATTGTTCTTGTTCCTGGGTTGTTTTGGCCTTGTCCGTAGCAGCCAATCTGACAAATACTGCCAACATAATTCCAGAACTTATGGCATCATTTGCCCCAAGGTCAAATTACCCTAATATCTTTTTATTAAACTTAGTTACATTTATATTCGAAATAAACATATTTGTTTTGAGATCAAGCATCTGCTGAAAAGACCCAATATTACATGTCTTTTTTTGTTACAGGTAAGTAATGGAACAACAATTTTTGCTGTAGCCTGTAAGTTAATAATAAATAAGTTGGTATAAAAGTATGAATAGAATTGAGAAGATCTTTTAGGAATGTAGCCTCTTTTTTGGAATGTTAATCAACAAAAAAATAGTTACAAATTTTACCATTTGTCTGTGGTCAAAAATAGTCCGATTGAACATATCTACAAAAGTGCACATCAAACCTGCATACCTAAATTGAATTTAAAATAAATAAAAGCTGTAAATACAATCTTAACGCTGTTTAAACAACTAATATATCGTAATTCCATCGCCACCTTTAGTCACTGGAGACAGTTAACACGAAGTACTTTGCGTCAACTGATTTATTATTAATAGATCTGTTCGTTGCCTATTCTATGAACAAACTTACGGAATTGAAATATGCGGTTGAACACTAACCAGAAGATTTAGAGATTCCTAAGCTGACTGATATATAGAGGCAAAATATGATAGATTATTCTTCTTTGAATGCATTTATTTTAAATGAATAAAAATCTCCCTTGATTTTTCTGTGATATAAAATATGGCTTTCAAGAAGTTACGCCTAAAATATCAATTGCATCATAATTTTATACAATATTATGCATACCTCAACAACAGGTTGATTTTTTTATGAATCCAGTAACAATGAACAAGCATTAAAATTGTCCATAAATTTTATTTGTTATAAACATATCAATAATAAAAGAAGAATTTTAAGAAGGTTTCATCAATATTCAATTAATATAAAAATATACGCTTGAATATTTTTCATATTATAATACCCTATTTACTCATCATTCTACCACAGGTTTATAAAATG
>CAJUYH010000086.1:509-33274 GCA_910591685.1 Galerucella tenella | reverse complement strand
AAATGCATACCTACACTAAACATTCTATATACAGTGTGGTTAATCTAAATCAGAAGCTGTCTATCTCTATCCTCACTGAAATATGTCTAAAATAAAAAAAATGGTTGCTGTTATATAATTTGACAAGGGAAACGCTACTGTCATTTTAAAATATGTAGAATATGTGGGTTACTAGTTATACACCATAGTAGAGAACAAAAACTGATGTTTCCAATTAAGCCGAGAGTCGAAAGTTAATCCAAGAAGTTTGCAATTGATTAAATTAAATTAAATACAATTAAAAATTCCACAGCATAATATATTTATTTTAACCGTTATCAAAGGCATGGAATCATGGTGTTTTGACCTATTGCTTCAGGATTTGCTGTTGTCTTGATGTGTATTTCTATAAAACTCAATGAAATATCCTTAAAACTAATATAACCCCTCAAACAGAAAACCAGGAAGGTGCTTCTACGTCAGCCTCAAGTTTAAACAGTATTGAATTGGAATCTGAACTAGAATGTCGAATTCTGCCGATCTAGACACTCGTCATATCGCACTCGTTAGTTTTCTCTATACTTGACACTCTTTTACTTAATTGGGAACCAATATTATGTACAGTTGTCAGATCCAAACATGAGCCCCGGAAAATAATGTCATCAAAAGCAGCCAATCAAGAGCCAATGTTAACGATTGTCCATTAGTAGGTAATTGTTAAATATAATCGAAATAATATGACCGAGTGATTTCATCAACATACATCATTTTATTCATTCTGTCTGTCAGTCTTGTCAATGCGAGGATGATTATCCGATTTTTAGACAATTTCACTAATTTGGATCCAATAGTTTTTCGAATATTTTGTAGAAGGGATGTATAAAATGGCTATTGTTTTTGCGGATTTTCCATATTGCCTGGGGTCGAAGACTTTATTTAGATAACCAATGTGCCCTTTTGGTAATTTTGACAAATTCTGATAATTTGAATAGTAAGTTTGGGTAATTTTCATTTTTGCATCGGCAACACTGGACTATAACCAGTTCATATTTTGTTGCTTTCCATAGAAGCTTGACCCTTCTTTTTCATGGTAGTTTTAGTTTTGGTCCAATATAAATTTTTTTATTAATATTTAGAGTTACATTTTTAAAAGTTTGACTTTGTTTACATATTTCTTAACAGTTAACATTTATGGTATCGATATTTGGTTATCGATTCAAAATATCGAATTGTTACTACAAAAATACAACTACAGCGACATGAACACGCCCACCAGGGCTCACGTTTGCTTCTGCCAACTGTAGTTATTTTATAAATTTAGGTGATAATTCTACAATAAGTATACAAGAATTATTAAAACTAAGTGATCGATGGGATAGGGAAGTTGTTGAAATTTATTGATAAACATGCTGAATAGATTTAATAAATAATAAAACGTCTGGAAGGAAATAATGTAACTACACTGGATGTCTATAATATCATGGTTAACTTAAGACACAAATTGGGATAAAAAAACTGATAAGTTCTTTGGTTATGAATCAAAAATGAAATTACAAAAAATTAAAAATCATCCAAAACACTCAGTACAGTTATCAGTAATTTTCTACTCTTTATTGATATGCTGCAGGCAGCCAATCATGCAATTGAACTCAGGATTGTGTTTAATAAACCCTACAAAATACAAATAAAACAGAACACAGAGTCAGATGCTGCAAATGCAATACGCATATATGTATACAGATAGCTCAAAAATGAAAGAAGACTCAGGATGTGGAGTTTATTCCAGAGCACTAAACCTAAAGATTAAGTGGGGAATGGGAAACAATACCAGCCGCAAAAGAACTAACCAGAAATGGAAAAAAAATTGTAAGCATTTACTGAAATCACACACAAATCAGTACGTTTTTAAAGCAATAATAACAAAAAATGAAACTTTTATTCTTCTCCTCCCCTGTAGATATAGACAGATATAGACATTTCAATCAATATTAATCTTTGTGTAGAATTAATTAAACTTTATACATATAATTTTTACTAGCATACGTTTGTTTTGATCTTTTGGTGCTACATATGTTTGTCATAATAATTATAAAAACTGGAGCCCAAGTTCTCTTCTATCATTCATATTTTTTCCTGAGGGTAAAATAAACGAACATTTTTGGTCCCCATTAAACCAATGGGTGCGATATGTTATTTTTAAGACTCGTTTACCCAGTTCAATTAAGAAACATCTAAACAAGTATTAAATTTTATTTATGACTATCACTTGCTTTTCTTTCAGTTATTTCTATTTGTGGTAGTAAGAATTTAAACAAAAATATGCTTATAATTTGTTTTTAGTTTAAGATATAAATGGGAATCATAAATCTTCAATAGACCGATTTGAGAGAGGCGTAATTAACCCACTGGTGCTTAAGTGATTTCAAAATTAGATTTTTTATTAAAATTGTAAAGAATTAACGTTTGCAATTATTATTATTATTGTTATTAAGCCGAGTCATATTTATTTGAACAAAATAATAATAAAACATACATTAGAATAAATATATTTATTTATCAAGTAGGGGAGCGCAGGGTAATTGGAGCGGTCGGGAAATGGGAACTATGGTGATTGAACGAAATGTAGGCATATTTGGACGATTGTAAACACAGATAACCTACTTAGTACTTATAGAACCAAGCCGTTTCGCCTCCTTGAGAGTCTCGTCAGTAGCTCTAGCACCTTTGAGATGGTTGTCATATTCGCTAAAAGCCAAAAAAGAAGATTCATGTAATTTCACAGTTTTTGGCGGCATATTCGAATAACTGTTATTATACTTCTATTGCAAAATGGCAATCATGGTCCATTTTGGACCAATTGAATTTACTCAACATTAGATTGATATTAGAATAATAACAATCAAATAGTCAAGATAAATTAAATGAAATGTCACATGGACCATACAATGCCTGAAGTGAGGAAAATAAAGCAACAATCATCAAGTTTATATATTTTAGTTAATAGAAAAATGTACACAATAAATAAAACGTTTTTTTACATATTTCAATGACAAACATGGAGAAAAATTAAGGTTAGGAGTTCAACAATAATGCAATAAACCGGGTAGGTATACTTTAACTAAACTTCTTTCCAGCCAAACTGAACATTGTTCTTCATGGCTGGGAAGTTCAAAGCTGTAAAGAAGTAGAACAGCATTAATATTCTGTCACTTTTTAGGTAATAAAACATGTTTTACATAAAAATAAAGCTTACCGGGTGCACCTCACATTAAAGTCTGTCACAATACATATTCTCGACATTGTCTCTTAAAATAAAAGTTCCACTCTGAATAATAAAAACCAACTACAAAAACACGCCCACAAATATATAGCAAAATAGTCAGTAAAAACAAAAACTGGACTAACTCAAGATAGCTTATCTGTGGATAAAGCTCTATACGTCGTAAAACGTTGGTCTCCAGCTGTTAGGTTAGGATATCAGCACTGAAATATGTAGAAGTATCTGAAATTACTATTAACGGCGTTAGAGTTCTCGTTAAATTAGCAGTTTTAGAAGTGACAGGACTCTCTCTAGGTGGCAGCACCCTCGCGCGTTCCCATACCCTGATTGTAAGCACTCGGTACCGGTACGGTACGAGCCGTTAGTGTCACGCGTTCCGTCACGAGGGACAGTTTTGGGTTTTTCGCTCCACACTTATAAAAAACCGCGGATTGCCAGCGTCAAGGTAAGCATGTAGTTTCATCCATATTTTATTATGTTATTTATATTATTACTTTTCAAAATGCTAGTCAGCGGGAAATGGGAGCCTAGGGCGGCTCTCACTACCCGACATAGCTCCCATTAGCTTTCACAATGTATTTCACACCATTTTACATACATACTATTCTTTTTATTTCAGATGCCACGTAAAACTATTCTGAAATGGGTTCCCATTGCCCGCAGGTGTCGGATATTGGGAGCGATGGACTGTAATTAATACAAACTGTGATTAAAACATACCTCCTAATTAAAAATTATAAGAAGGTTAATAAATGATTTTATGAAATTTTGCTCTAATTACTCTGGGCTCCCCTAATACAAGATAGCTTCCGGCTTGGAACAGTGTCAAATGGCTCGTGCTCTGAACGCATAACATCTCATTGTATGATGAATCTGAATGTCACCTACTAAAATAAGTTGGTGTAGCCTAGATCATGTAAATTACATAACTATCGGACCATTTTATTTACTATACTCCTATGAGTACAACTACAGTTTGCATTCTGTTAATTGGTTAAATTTAATATGAAAAAAACATAATTTATAAGAATATAACATAAGCTACATTTTTGGAGACAGTGGCAGCAGTCCTCTAAGCTTTTGAAATTATGTGGTTCGCGTGTTGAAAATAAATAATTACTACATGGTATGAAGCAACAATATTCTTAACATGTTTAACCTAACCAAATGTTGATCGTCGAATCCCAAATTTACCGTATTTTAAGACAGGGTCGCTGTTAATCGTTTATTTTTATACTATGTTGCTGTATTTTATTGTTAAGATTATGTTCTTCAATTTCAACAAACTCAATTGAATTACATTTGCTAATGAATTAAAATATTAATACATATCATAAAACCCGTTCATCAATTCACCTTTTAGGAAACTAAATGTTGTTGAACTCTTCTCGGTGGAAAAACTAATTCTTTATTGCTTTAGTGCGACGAAAACTTTAATGCACGTCATTTTACTACAGCGTTTTGTCATCATGTCAAGCATAAACATTCAAATCAACGCCATCTTTAGTCCTTTTAGAGCAACCTAAATAAGACGTTTTTTGGTTTTGGAATGAACCTAGGAAAAATATGCAGCTCGTGCAGCAAGTATTTATTGCACAGTTATTTAAATTTTGTACAGATAGTCAGTAATCCAAATTAGGATCCGAACTATACAAACAGCTGGTGTAGGCGAGTGGGACTTCAACCCCACCAAAACCATCCTAATGGCCTTCACTAAGAAAACAAAACTCAACCAAAACCATTAAGCTTGATGAGAACGAGGTTGAATGGAGACAAGACAAGAAATCAGGTATCTAAGGTTTGACTCTAGACAGTAAACTCTTGTGGAAAAAACACGAAAAGGAGATTATATACAAAATGGTGAGCAGGAATCTGGCAGGAAGAAGAAGGAATGGGATCCAAATACTATTAATAGACTTGGAAAGAATCCCATTCTATGGTACACAGGCGGCTCGCTCAAAAGCAACAAAATGAACTGGGATAAAAGTTTGCGGGCTAGGAACCAAACAGCTTGGAAAGCTTGGGAAAAAACCTAAGTATCTTTCAAGCGGAAATTCACGCCCTAAGAAAGTGTGCCCAGTTATTTTATATAATATTATAATAAAGGATATAGAAGGCAAATAATTATCATAGTGTCGGATAGTCTGGCAGCCATTAACGCACTGAGCTCTTAAGTAATCAGTTCCAAAATGGTGTGGGATGCCTAGGCAAGCTCAATGAACTAGGCGAGATCAATATAGTCACCTTACTGTGGATTCCAGGATACACTGGAATAGAAGAAAATCAAATAGCAGATGAACTAGCAGAGAAGGGGACTGAAACACCCTTAGGAAGCCGGAAACCTTTTGCGGAATTAGCTCCAATGTAATGTTGGAAGAAATAAAAGAGGAGAAAATCTAACCATTGGAAAGATCTAGTAGTGCTTAGACAATCAAAGACTCTTCTGGCTGACTAAAACCTGTTGAGATCAAATGAATGCATAAATCAAAGTAAAACTGCACTAAGAGTTTTAACAGGGATCCTAACGGGACATTGTCGGCTGAATTGGCACCTGAAACAGCTCAAAATAGTGGGGGAAGAAAAATGTAGATTTTGTGGCATAAAAGAATTGCACAGCAATTCAGAACCCTATGGTCACCTAGGAGGGACATTTACCTGCAGATATCCTATTATTTCTCCTGGAAATAGGACTGAAGGAGCTACTAGTCCCTGAAATTTTCCTCAGGTAAGTAGAAGTAAGAGCGCAATAGATCTTTTAGGTCTCAGTGAATGTCACCCCAATATACATACATACATACCCAAATTACAATATAGGTCACTATTCATATTTCGGGAATTGGAAGCACTAAAAAATGATGTTTCTATGGAGAAATATGGCTTTACCAGAAAACTCATACGTTTTAAAGTACTAGTACATTACAATATTACATTCAAAACAAAACGATTTTTAGTTGTGTGGATAAACCTTTGAATAAGATTAAGCCAGAGATATGTACTGACTGCACTGATCCAGACATTACAAAAAGCATGTAAATTAAATTCTGATTTTGCAACATAACCTTCCCTACAAAGTCTTGCTTACTAAACCTTACGTTTAAGTAGATTAATCCGATTCACGGGATTGTTATACTAGATACATAATGTGAAAGCTCTAATTACCAGAAAAAATATAGTGGTGGGATTATATTTTATCCGTCAATACACTAAATTCATTATTTTGTCTTATCTGAGCTGTTTAAAAGTATTGTTTTTTATTTTCCTTAATATTACATGTTTTTCACCACCGAATATAACCACAAATATTATTTTATTAGCTATCTGGCCCACCAAAAAAACCCTAATGAAA
Organism: Galerucella tenella; assembly: GCA_910591685.1. Taxonomy (NCBI): domain Eukaryota; kingdom Metazoa; phylum Arthropoda; class Insecta; order Coleoptera; family Chrysomelidae; genus Galerucella; species Galerucella tenella. The sequence goes on along the minus strand of CAJUYH010000086.1, from coordinate 26,669 downwards.
TATTTCATTATAGATACTATTATGTTAAAGATCATATATTATTTAAGATGACATGATATAGTACCTCCTTTCAAGATGCCCGTGCCGCGGTACTACAACTTTATTCCCGAATTATTATATCTAAAAGAGACATCACTGGTAAATTATAAGATGAAGTAAGCCCTTTGATAATTTAACTTCATAGTGGTAGCATTGTTGCCGTATATTTTATTACTGAAGTATACGGTATACCTAAAATTTGCTCCCTAAGATAGAAAAGACCGAAGTAGTGATAGTGATTCCTCAAAATTGTTTCTACCTAAAACTATAATTGTAAATTAATTAATTTGTTAATACTCAACTTCGATATTCGATAGCTATCTTCCTTATTTTAGAAGTTCTTCAAGTTTATAAAACAAAACAAAATATTTGGGTGAGTTTTAGAAAAGGAGTTCTTGGAAAAATTGTAATTTTTCCATAATTTTAAAACTAAAATGAAGAAAAACACTAAACCTTCTTACAGTGGATGAAAAAAGGTTATTCAGCATTCTCAAAAATTTAGTTGTGGTAGGTAAACACTTTAATACGTATTAAGACACAACAAAAGTTCAATTATGATAATAAAAAGAGCTTAAATTATCGTTATCAACATTATTTGAGTATGTATCATAGAAATGTTGTTATCAGTGTTTTATCACTGCACTTTTGAAATATATATCTACAGTCTGACCATAATAAACTTTTACTAGAATCCCAAACAGATCAAATATTTTTATCACCGGTTTTCAAAGTCTTAATTATCACAGAACACTAACGTATATACTTGATTGATTTTCTAAAGTTTATTTATCTTTAAATCGGCTCAAAGGTTCCTCGAGCATAAGTAATTCATACTCCATTTGCAATTTTAATTGCTCGAATTGAACTGGTAGCTTACGAAATGTAATTGTAGAAAGAAGTCAGAAAAATAAAAAATTCTAGGCAATTTTACAAGTTGAAGTTTATTTCTCTATTGAAACTGCTTTTCTTGGTGTAGCTAAAACAACACAAAAGCCTAACAGCCCGTTAGTTCGGCAACACCGTTAGCGGGGTGTCTATAATATATTCAAAAAGTTTGGTATTTTACAACTGAATTCAACTGTATTACGGCGTTACAACACTACAGATTGTAATATATAATCGGGCACAGCACTGTTAAAGTTTATTTACGTTTTTGAAAAATTAGTCTGGAGAATAAATATCAGATAAACGTTTTCTAAATTATGGCTAAAAAATGCTTACAAGTTGTTTTTTATTGCATACCATATTGCTAGTCGGAAACCGTAGGAGATTAAAAGCTGGTTTAAAAATGACACAATATGATAACTAAATTGAAGATAAAATATTTGGACAAAGTAAGATGATAGTTTATTGGTTTTCTAACACAGTTAAAGAAAACAATAAAAGATATGAATTTTAATCAATAATTTTTACTGACACTTTAAGTGTTGGCATTATTCGACAAATTTTGACGATCAACTCAAATTAAAAGCTTCTTATATATCCTTATTCCCATATTGATCTGTATATAAATAGCTTAAAATGGAATGGAATGCCTTCATTTCTCTAAGACTATAAGTATGAAACGCAACACTCGACCATCTTCTGTTTCATTCGGTCTACTAACCCACCCACCCACACCATCGAGTCAGTTGCGCGAATGCTTCACGTGTGGCAGGCGTGTTTTGTTTTGTTGTAGTGCAGAAAATTTTAAAGGTAAGTAATAAACGAGTATTACCAGCTGTTATGTTTGTTTACGTAAGTGTTATACTATTTAGTATATCGGTATTATGTTTATTTCACCATTTTATGATCTTTTGTCATTAAAATATTGTGAAGAGTTTGAACTAGTATAAAAAGTCTAATTATGGAATATTAAATTAAATGCTTGATGTGTGGGCTCTGGGCACATTATGATTGTGCTGGTCCAGAGTTTGATACTTGGATCTGTGACTTTTGCAAGTAATTATGTAACTTCTTTCATTTATCACAATATATAATATTTGTTTAATTGATCTCAAATATATAAATGTCCATTTTTGTTATTGTTATGTTGATTTATGCTTATATTCCATATATGGATACCTATTCCATATTTGGTTACTCATTTGTGAATTTGTTTTTTGTGTTAGATTTTAATTTGATAACTATTATATTTGATTAAAGGCTGTTAATTACCACATATAAATGTATTACTGATTAGTAAAAACATTAAACTGATTTAATTTATATGAAGTTTTTTTATATCCCAAAAACAAAATGGTATTCCATATTTGGTGACTTTTCTCTAAGCTAGGAGCAAGACATGAATTTGAACGAAGTAAAATTCAGAAGATGACAGAATAATCTTCAACCGATACTATTACAGTGACAAGGCTGTTCTGAAAAGCTGACAGCGAGCACTGAATACTTCTACTCCTAAAATTTTTGGCAAAACCATATTTCACGAAAATAACAATACAAAAATTCACTTTAGTAGATACCAACTACCAAGGCGAAAGTTGCATTTTACAGATTGAAAGGAGTCGAAATCAATTGAAGATATCCAGAAGATCTGACCTCATCAAGGGTTTTCGGAACACTATAAGAAATAGGAGCAATTAAAACTTTGAAAGATAAGAACTCTCAGTTTCACTTAATCTTTATTGATATGACTCATTGTCACTCATTCATTCATACGTTTGGGTTGGGCTCAACAGGAAACTGAATCTTTGTACCATTGCCCATGTTTTCTACCTACTTCCATTCCAGAAGCTTCGTTTCTATATAGATATGATTTTTTTATCATTAATTCAAATAATGCTCTGTATATTATATATATTATACTACCTGTTCCAATACTTTGAAAGCGTGGACACTTCACATTAAGCGATTATGGCGGCCATCCATGTCGGCATTAAAAATTAATCCACATAGGAAGGTTACGGCTCCAGGGAAAAAAGGTTATTTACAAAAAGAAATTAAAATTTAAAAACAATAAAATCGTACCTAATTAAGAATAATATATTCTAAATACCGATACTTTTAATATAATTATGCAATTAGGTGTCGGCTGGGATATAAGTTTTTAGGTAGATAAAAGCTTGATAGTTCAGTATAAAAACACTTATACAGCCGGAAATTTGTAAACATGAATTTCTGAAGAAAAAGTAAATTTGCGCACGCTAATCTGACGATTCAAAGGAGATGTTTTAGGGACTGCCGATATTTGATATTTGCAAAAACTGGGAATTCATGTTTTTTTTGTTCCATATCTAAGCAGTTTTAACAAATTTATAAAAATCCTCTTACTTCATATTACTTTGTCCACATTAAGATGCTTCAATGGGGCTTTTTTGGTTCCTTCCCAGGAATACTTTATCACCAGTTCATTTGATAGAAGTTTGTATATCAGTTTTTTTCTACACTCTTTAACAGTTATTTCACCCTGGCCTAATTTAACAAGCGGTAAGAAATGGCCATTGCAAAAGAGTCTGTAACCAAAATTGTGGAGTTAAAATTAAAAACATTATTTGCCATTAATGGAAGTAAGTAGAATACTTCATTTTACCTCATTGTACGTCAGTCAGACAGGGGGGTAAACGCTTCTCGTGCGTTTGTGAACGCCGTGGTGTAGAGTGTGAAAAATATATTAAATGTCCATTTGTTCAAAATATTCCAATCAATAAATACTTCAAAAATTGAATATATGAGGCTTTTACTTGATGTAGATCCATAGTAAATTATGAAATCAAACAATTTTATTTTGTTAAATCTACTTAATATAATGTAGATTTAACAAAATAAAATTGTTTGATTTCATAATTTAATAAATACTTCCTCCACATGTTCACTAAAAGACTGTCAGAAAGTATAAAAATGAAAATAAAGTACTTAACAGCAACCATATCAAAGTTATCGGCATGTTAAATATTTTAGATCTTTATCTATGTTGTACTTCGACTTTTATGGTGCCAGCACTCTTGTTAAAGCTCGCGCTGTAATGTGAGGGCACCCAATGGTCTCATTACATGATATCTTGTCTTATATGTCTTTTGATGGCCCTAAAACAAACTTAAATCATGTTAAACCCACACTCGGTTTTGTATCTATATTTTATATTATCATTAAAAATCCTTACGATATAAATTGATATCATCTAAATAATCATTAGTTGAATATTAAAATGAGAAACACATTATGTAAAATTTGAAGACGAAAAACGATGTATATATATTTTGGAAAATAATGCAAGAAATAATATATTTCAGACAACTTATTATATGATAATAGGAGGTGGCTAAAATACATACAATAATAGTATGTTATGATATTAGAAGAATAAGTGATACTTTATGTGCTGAGTGTAGAGAGTCATATAATATTTTTTCTTCAATCGTGCATAATATTATTCGAGATAAAATAATAAAGGGAAACGAATTTTTTAATAAAGACAACTCCATAATACTTTTCGGTCATTATTATTTTAAATACTTTATTTTATTGCAATGTATTATTTGCTACTTTTTCTTTTTTTCATTGGGTTTAGTGCGGCTCTGCACAGTAAATCCGAAAAATTTCATGGTTTTATTGTATCTTAGGCCTAATTCAAGTCAAGTCAGTTTCTTAGATCGTGAAAATAACTATACCGTTTAACAACTCTAATCGATTTTATCAGTGAATCGAATTCGTTATAATTCCAGCAGCTAGTTTATAAGAATGAACTTTGAATGTAACAGTCTGGTCAATGATCCATTTTTTGAGTTTGTTTTTTTATTAAGTTTTCTTAAACATATTTTAATTTCGACGTAATCATTATAAAATTAGATCAAACTTTGTAAACTCCTAGACGCAGAAATGGAGAAAAAAAACGATATAAATAAAAAATTCATGTTTCTTACCGTTCGATTTTTGAAGTTTTTTAATGGCCTAGTATTACACACGTTCCAGTTTACATACATACACTTTTCCAACATAAACATAAACGTTAACATACATAAACAAATTTCTTGAAACGTGCATATCAGTGTTATAAAATCCAATAAAACGGGTATAATTTTGATAAAAAATCACTGGAATTTTTTTTTTAAATAAAGTTCTTTATCTACAGTGTGTCCACGGATAAGGTGCCCAAGAGGAGAAACATCTTTAGTTTTAGACAAAAATGTCATTCTTGATAAAAAGTTTTGCTTGTTCTGAAACCCCATGATATGAAACAAATTTTTTCATGTCCTGCTTAATTCTATAGTTACTTTTATGGAAAATAATAACCTAGCTAGTTTCAATTTTATTTTATATGATGATTTAACAAGCAAAACTTTTTATCAATACAAGAGAACAAGTAGAAGTTACAAACCATAATAAACAAAAATTAGAAAGAACAATAGAATATGAATCGGTCAGATCATACAAACTCCAAAACAAAGATACGGCAGAAAAATACAAAACAGCATTATCAGGGAAGTTCTCAAATAATTATGATGTAATGAAAAATGGTAATTTAGAAGAAATGTGGGATTATTTCAAAAAAACCGTATCGGAAACCGCTAAAGAAATATGTGGTTGTAAAAAACAAACAGCTTGGTGGACGGACGAAATTAAAATAGAAGTAAAATTAAAAAAAAGAAGCGTGGAAAATATGTAAATAGCAAAACAACGGAAAACTATGAAATGTACAAAGATAAGAGGAAAAATGTAAAAGAGATGGTAGCAGTAGCTAAAATAAATCAGTGGAAAGAATTTGGCGAAAAAATGGAAAGCAATAGTAAATCAAATCAAAAACTGTTTTATAAAACTTTGAAGTCATTAAGAAAGGAAAAAACACAAGAAATAATATGGATAAAAAATAAAAAAGGAGATATACTAAGAAATGAAACCGAAGTAATTGATAGATGGAAAGAGTATTTTGAGGAATTATTAGGAGCAGACAGCAAAGTTCAGGACATTAACAAAAAAAAGGATGCAATAATAGAAAATAAAGAAATTGTAACTCTAAAAGAATTACAGGAAATAATAAATGAATTGAAAAATGGAAAATCTACAGGAATTAATAAGTTAACAGCAGAAATGTTCAAGAATTTAGGGGAAACAGGAACAAAAATATTATTGAACTTATACAACATTGCGTTGAGGGAAGAACAGATTCCAGAAGATTGGAAGACAGCCTTAATAGTTCCAATATATAAAAAGGGGGATAGACAAGACTGCAATAATTATAGAGAAATAAATTTACTTAGTACAGCTATGAAAGTATACGAGAAGATTATAGACAGTAAGCTGAGGCCAATGATAGAAAATACTCTCGAAGAATCGCAAAGTGGATTTAGAAGAGGTTGAAGCATCCAAGACCACATATTTACGGTGAAACAGATTATTGATAAGTTCTCACAACAAGAAAAAGAGGTGTATATATATAGGATTCATAGACATGGAAAAAGCTTTTGACAAAGTACCAAGGGAGAAGTTATGGAAAGTATTAGAAGGAAGGGGAGTAAACTACAAAATAATAGACATAATCAAAAACATTTACAAAAATAATAGAAATTGTGTAATATACAAAAATAAAACATCAGAACCATTTTCAACACAAGAAGGATTAAGACAAGGAGAGGGACTAAGTCCATTATTATTCACAATTATTATTGATGAAATAATTAAAAAATCGTCAACCAAAATTGCAAAATTACACGTTTTATACAGACATTTAGAAAGAGTGGATATTTCAGAAGCAGCTTTTGCAGATGATTTGATAATTATGGCAGGGAAAGAGAAGGATTTACAAAAGAATATGGAAATATGGAGCACGGTATCTGAAGAATTTGGAATGACAGTTAACCAAAGTAAAACCAAAGTTATAGTTATAGGACCAAAACAAAAAAAAGTTAAATATATAGTTAGATGGAATAAAAATTGAGCAAGTTAGAAGATATAAATACTTGGGAGTAGAAATAGATGAAAATGGAACGCAGGAAGTCGAAATTACCAATAGAGTACAAAAAACGATGAAACTTTATCACACGATGAATTCGACATTTATAAATAAAAAAGAAATTTCCAAGAAAACGAAGTTAAATGTATTTAAAACAATTTACCGGCCAATATTAACATTCGGATGTGAATCCTGGGTATTCACAAAGAGACAAAAGAGTCGAATACAAGCAGTTGAGATGAAGTATCTTAGGCGAGTTAAAGGAGTCACAAAGATAGATAAAATGTGAATTTCACCCCAATATACATACATACATACATACAAGTTTGCAGGAAAGTTGAAAACGATAACGTTTTTGAACTGAGATGAGACGATACTTCCCATGAAAAAATTAGGGGTTCCAACTGTCACTCGAAGGGGTTGAAGTTTGTTATCACATTTTCCCGTTAAAAAATGTCAATTTATATTTCAAATTTGATTTGCTTCGTAACCAAAATATTGAATTTATTCCATTTGCCTTTTCTCCGCTGTATGTAAATCGTAATGAGATACATTTCGCTTTCTGCTAACATTGTATGTCAAGTTCAGATATAAACTTGTAAGAGTTCAAACAAGTGTTCTGTTACAATGACTTTATCCTGCAAACGATCAAACAGGTTGTCTTACTTAAAACCGCAACTCATTGATATTTATGGATTACGTTATTTAAATATTCAAACTGATATTGAAATAAACTTGGTCTATTGGACGCAATATAATTTATGTTCGGTAAATGGTTATTATTATTCGATAGTTAGATAGGAAGTGGATATTTTGAAATTACTATCGTTTTGCATAATTAAGAAAATTACTTATCGTTTTATCGTATTAATCAGCGGTGCCATAATTGTCGCAAATGGATGTCAATTACTTTATAAATTCAATATTCTTGAAAAATATTTTTATTTCCGCCACGACCTACACTTGATTTTGAATATACAAAGATGGATGAAAAATAAAAGCGAAAGCTAGTGTCGTTGTTTTTTTCAAATACATTTGTCGGATAGAAACATTGTAACACATAAAGTATTATTACAGTTTCCTGTAATATTGTCGTATTTAATTGAGCACGTTACCAGTACCTAGATATCACAGAATAATAATTATTCTAACGCTTTATAAGTTTTGAAAAATATTTTTCAAAGACACTGACCGTTCAACTAAGAAGCAACAACTACTTCCCGGGCTATAGGCACCGACGGATATTGAATTACACTTCAAAGTCAAACGGGGTTGGCATATCTACAAGATATTTAACACCAACCATTCTGGTTTGCAATAATCAGAAGTGACAACATAACTTGTTGACCGGTTTCGGCGTATTTGCGCCTCATCAGTACAAGGTATATGTTCTCCGTTTGACTTTGAAGTGTAATTCAATATCCGTCGGGGCCTATAGCCCGGGAAGTAATTGTTGCTTCTTAGTTGAACGGTCAGTGTACTTGGAAAATATTTTTCAAAACTTATAAAGCGTTAGAATAGTTATCATTCTGCGATAACTATTTGTAACAAATAATTTCAGTTCTAAAGGGCCTTATTTATTTTTTTAATAATGTTTTATGAAGATATTGGGTTAATTAATGTAAAGTTCATTCAAGGGTTCGTGGCGTCTCATCATAGCAATCCCTTCTTTTTCGCGCACATTGCTTTTAGTGATTTGTTATTCGCTAGATGGACTTAACATTTGTGAATATACGAGACGTGAGTGTTTTCGGATAATCAATTTGTTTATGACACTTCACCTAAACATCAAGACCTCTCCAACGTTATCTCAGCTCGCTTTTACACGGTCCGAGATTTTCGTAGCAGCTAACAGTGGAGCAGCTATTTTCAAACGAGAGCCCGCCAAGATCGAGGCGTGGTGCTGACATCGGCGAAAAAGAAAACGTATAGGCTTTGGGTCAATCCGTCATTTTACGTTTATGCTATTTCAACATCTGATCCACGATACACCTTACTCACGGTATGCTCTTGCGCATGTAGCCGACAGCGTGTGACGTCATGTGGGAATCTCAATCGGTGATGTACAATGCTAAATATATGGGAAATACTCTGTTTGTGATTAATGTTCATGCATTTTTAAACTTTATGAATGATTATTTAAATGCGACATGGTTTTTCAGATATAATATTACTTTCTTATCAGTAACTTAGTTTTCTTTTTTTGGTAAGTACAATGATGCTGGGAGTTAACAATGTACAAAACGTGTAGAAATATGCAGGTAGGTAATAGGTATATATTTTTTACATTTTAAAAATATTTGAAACAGAAATATTTATGAGTGGGCAAAATTAAAGCACACCATTATATTATAAATATTTAATATTTCTACCATTAGGTATATTTAATTTATTATAAAAGACTCCTCAAAAGTGTCACTGGGATACGAAACGAGCCAAAGGCGAGTGTATTAATAACCATTACATGAAACTTGCATACACTATTTTCTCTACGAAAAAGAAATTTGATTTGAAAAAAATATAAAAAAAATGCACAAGCCGGGTCTCGAACTACCCTACGGGACCACATTAAACTAATATAAAACGTATATAGGTATGTTACTGTTATACAAAATTAGTAATAAATTATTGTTAACAAAAATTAATAAGTTTAAATATGTATTTACCTTGGTCATTAAGTAGTATTAATGCTCTGGTGCCCGACATTTATTTCGGTTTTTTCTCGACATTCTACAGAAAATATTGGGTCTATCTACTTGGTTAATTGAAAATTTAGATTTCTATTGGTCAATTTTTCAGTTTCATAATGAAAACCAGTGTTATAATGAGTATCATTATGAAACTGAAAATTGGCATTTAATTAATAATTTATAGTATAGGAGTAGAAAAAGCTTAGTTATATTTAGAATCATTTATTGAAATTTGTAAATTTTGACATATACTTGTCCAGTTTTCTCAGGCTTTCAGGCAGTTTTGAAGCTGATTTTCCTATTAATTTCCCTCAATCGTTACAAAACAAAAATAGCCCTATATTATAGAACAGTATTAAATAACACTAATAACAGTAAATTAGTGGGTAATAAAATTCCATATAAACGAATCAACTCAAGTAAAATTGAAATTAAAGCTAACAACACCTTGTATTGCATGAAAACAAAATGAATCGAAAGACTGGTGAGAGGTGCGTGTAAATTTCTGGTTCCCGCGTGATGTAACTGCGCGGCTCAGACGCAATTTGGAGTAGAAATCGGCATATCTGATCTTTACTGCAGAATATTTACTTTCCCTCGGAAACAATACAACATTTCACTGTATATTGCCACTGGTCTGGATGACGGGGGGAAAACCCGGACGACCGAACGCCTGACAGCTTTTAGACAACCCATTCACAAAACTATGCATTTTTGGAAATGTGGATTTTTTATATTTTGGAAACTATATGAAAAATTATTATTTCAAAGAATAGTAAATTACAATCAAACATCGACTTGTCTCGAAATTTTTTCATATTAGGTAGATACTATTTATCTAGCTAATAATGTATTTATGCGTTCCTTTATGGACGTCACAAAATTGATATCAACAGCATTGTGTGTGTATTTTGATATCATCACACATAATATTTAGATACTTGAAAAGATATTTTTTCTTTTCGTCAAATCTGTGAATATGATGAATGTATTGATCATATCAGAAATGTTTTAATAATCATTATTTTCGATAAAAATAGTGTCTAAATCATTTTGTTTTAGTTCATATCGGTGCATTATACATAAATCTGTCGAAACATTTAATTTCTACTATCACCAAGAAAACAATTAGCTCCAAATTTATTACACAAAAACTGCTTCTATTTAAACAAGTTCATTCCACAAATAAACTATTATTCTTATTTATTATAATTATTACAGATAACAAAAAATTAATTTATTCAAGATAAAAAATTCCCTTCGAGACCCAACACGGCAATCTAAAAAAGGGACAATAAATCCAATAACATCTCTATTTATAACCTTTCCAGGGCAACCTAATCAAAATACTAGCAGCACGATATGTTGCCGTTAACCGGGTGGTCTTTGAAGTTTTAAGAGATACAAACCACTTCCTATCGATTGTATACAAAATACATTAGAACTGGCAAAACAAACTACTCTCAACGAATACAGTCAATATTTGAATTTATTGCAATTTTATGCAAACTCTCCGTAATTCAACAACAGGTGCGCACAAAACATATCTTTGAATATAAAAAAATCGGCATATTTTAACTATAGCACAGTTTGTGAGGAGAAAAATGGATATATCTATAAGAAAAGAATATTCTAAGAAGTACGAAGCACAGATAACAAAACCCAGAAGTTTATGACACATCTTACCCAGTTAATCCTGTTAGATTTTTTTGTTAATAAGTCTCAGCCATACGTTATCAGTTCTGTCTCTATTATTTGGTTTTCTCCTGATGGCTTACCGGTTTTGTTGTTGTAGTATCAGTAGTAATACCCCTAGGGTCTTGATAATACCGAGATAATTTTTGAATGCTGAATGCGTGCTGCTTGCATAGTAGCATGCGGCTATTATCCTGCGGCCTTGGGCTATTATCCTTTGAGTGTTTATCAAGGCCCGAGGAGTATTCGATGAGATAACTTTTACTTTGTAGGTATCAAAAAATTGATTGTCAATCTTACGTTTAATAATTTTTAATACAAAATTTATTAGTTTTAATATAACAAATATTATTCATTCAGTTGTGAAAAGTATAATTGGTAAATGTTAAATTGGGAGAAGAGTTTGCTGAAGTTGACGGGTTGTTAATTTCCACTGTGTTGATTCCTCGCATGGTGTTGATTATTTCACCATGGTGTTCTTGGTTAATATTCAGTATTTAATAAAAAAAAACACCAAACTGAAAACACCACATGTAGGGTATTATCGCTGTAATCCAGAGGTGATCAGATGAAATTTGACAAATGACACACGACACATTCAGTAATTTGATTGGTTACTATATTTAGTAAAAAATTATCTCTGGAATCTCTTTTGCTGCTGGTGGCAATATTTATCGTCCGTGTTTACAGTACTAGCACTAATTTCGTTTAATTGCTATTTTTCAGTGTCTGTACTTTCTTTATTGAGTACTTCTCCTATGCTTTTACAGTTTTATCTTGGCCTGTTATGAAATTTCCTTGTATTTTCTTAACATACGCTGTTCTCTTTTATGCTTTCCCCCTATTTCTTGACTTCCTGATAAAACTTCTACCTTTCCTTGTTTACAAATTGTTATTGCCTTTGTTTTAGACTGCTTTCCATAGACTCCCTTTTTTATCTCTGCATATCCTATTTATTATTTTTCGTATTCTCTTTTGTCCCTATCTATACCTGTCTGTAAAATACTGGCTTGCTTCCTCTTTCCTATTTCTTCGTCGAACCTGTTTAATTTAATTTTTTTTTAAATTATTTATTCAGCTACTTGCTCTATAGTTTTCCATTCATCATTTATGTTTTGGTTTTGATCTTGTTTCAATTTTCTTTTTACTCCTTTTACGTATTTTCTTTTAATTGTCCTATTTTTCACAAGTTATCCTACCTGCAACTTATTTTTTAGTTAATCTGGTATGGTTTTCTACTACCAAGAAATAGTCACTGTCTGCATTTTCGCCTCTATAGCTTCACACAATGTGTAATCATTCTAAATAATGAATATTTGCTATTTCCACAATATTAACAGTTTCATTGTAAATTTTGTATTCATATTCAAGTTTTATCAATTTCTTTTATATAATAATCTCGCTACCATTGAATCCGAACACTTTTGTGCTTAAGCGTTAGTTTATAGTACTAGTTTTTTTAAACGGAATACATAATCCTACTAGTTATGCATATGTACCTACTTTGTGTATGAATACATCTACTTAAGTTATCTTGTCATGGCGTCTTGTCGGAATAATATAATAATTTACTCCAAGTGTCCTATAAAATATATGACGCTTATTTAAAAAGAATCTGCAGATTCTAAAGTCAAAGTTATAAAATAAAAACCAACCAATAAAAAACAGTAGAGTAACTACGTGTCAAGGGGGATCATTTGTATGACTGGAAGTAGAAGACAAGGAACCTCTTTGTGTTTTTTCTTTTCTTTTCTTTGCCACAGTTTAATGAAGACTCCGGTGTATTGTTGACCTTAGTTACGTCTTAAATATTTCCTAAGATTGTATTATTTTTTCCGGTTTTCTAAAAGTTAAGCAGTTTAAACTAGTTGGTTAATAGTTTAGAGAACGTATATATTCAGTGGCAGATTAAACGTGGAGAGCGCCGTAGACAAGCTGCCCCTATATTAAAAATAACTTGTACTAGTACCTAGTTAAAAATGTACGACTGTAGTTGGAGTTACTACATTTGTGGTATAGGTTACTGCATTTTGGTGTTGACATTTTTTTAATTCGAATACACCCTCAAAATCGTTAAGTTTGAAAGAACAAGGATTTCCATTGCAACATTATAGCTGGTAGTTGGATATATCATATTACATTATGATATTAGATTATTATATCATATTTATTGCACGAGTGAAAGACATAACTATATTAAAGACATTGCTATATTAAAGATAAGACGGTCTCTCCCATATAAAATTAGTAGCAAAAATTAGGTAGGCGTAAATGAAATATGGAATGAAAGTGAAGAAAGCAATAGGGATAGATCGAGCATGGAAAATTTCAATCACAGATCATGTACCATCGACAAGGTTATTTGTGAGGCTTAAGCTTTAGTCAGTCGAATCCGATAATATTATCTTCTGTTATAAATTGAAACAAATTGAAGAATGCTTTTTCCGCAAATCGCTAGGACATTCTGTATAAAATTTCTTAAAGAAATAGTCAAGTTGTCCTATCTGTATCTGTAAGAATTTGAAGGGTGGGTGACCCCCACAGCACTTAGGCCACAATTGGCCCATTGTGCATCCTTCTGAGGTTCAGACTTCCTTCTGGCTCGTCATCCAGCCTATTTGTTTGAAGTAGGCGATAACGTCGCCGGAAGTAAGCTCCCTCATGCTGGCTTGTGTTAGCCTGTACTCGCCGAATACAGAAAACCTAAATTGAGAGAGTGTCAGACATTCACAAAGAATGTGTCCGACAGTCTCATCTTCCTGTTCACATCCTCTACGGAGTGAAGTGTCAGACAGACCCAGTCTGTAGAGGTGTTTTCGTAGGTGGCAGTGACCGGTCAGAATACCCGTGGCTGTCCGAAGGTTCTGTTTGTTCATAGTCACGTTTTTTTGGCTACTTTGCTGTCCGGATACTGCAGCAGCTCCTTGGCAAGCCTGCAACCTTCTGCATCGTCCCATCGTCAATCATAGCCGACGCCGACAGACTAATGAAAGTGCCAGGTCCCAAGAGTTTTTGGGAGGCTGCTTTCCTGGCTAGTGAGTCGGCAATGTGGTTACCTTTCGATTTACTGTGGCCCTTGATCCAGCCTAGAGTGACTTCGTTGTTGCTACAGGCTTCGATCAGGGACATGTGACATTCCAGTACTAGGCCTGATGTGATACGTGGTCTGTTCAGGGCTAGTAGTGCTTGTCTACTATCCGTAAGGATGTGAATTTTATTACCTGTGGTGTTTCTTTTGGTAATCTCTTTTGCGGCGATGTAGATAGCAGTGAGCTCTGTTTGAGCGACGCTGGCATTACAGCCCATCGCCCATTTGATGTTTAGATTCAGAGATCTGGAGTTAATTCCACATCCTGAACCCATATTGGTTTTAGAGCCATCCGTGAAGATGCGGAGTGCGCGTTCTTCTGATGTGTCTTGTGTGTTATATTTAATGATTACCTTGTAGGGTCTGTGAAAGGCATATTGTGGTGGGATTGCGTCCGTATTTGCCTCCAGCAGTGGGACCTCATTGAGTGCCTCACACCACAGGTTACGTCTCAATCTACCAGATCCTGCGTCAGGTTGTATACCGGGTAGAGCGTAAGCGTGTCATGGTCATCAAAATAACCTCCTTGATGTGTATGTCAAGGGGAGTGAGACCAAGGATCACCTCCATCGCTCTGGTTGGTGTGGTTCTCATGCCTCCTGTTGTATTGAGGCATGCTGTTCTCTGAATTTGATCCATTTTACGGACGACTGTCAGCTGGTTTGCTTTAACTCCCCAGGCAATCGCGCCGTACGTTTATTACTCTTTTTGAGAGCATGTTATATATCCAGCCATTTATGGTTTGGGGGATATTCTTAAAGATGTCCTATAGGTGTTAGTATTCTACATAAATGATTGAAAACACATTATTTATAAGGAATTAATTTATATTTTGAAAAGATCAATACATTGCAAAATACATTTTAAAATTAATTTGTTATATTTACACTTATTTGACAGTTAGTACAATTATTGTTAATCGGAGGAACATTATTAGAACTATGAGAAACATTTTGGACAGTGGTAGGCCTATTTTGTTGATTATTTTGTACTGTGAATATTTGCCACCTCAATCTTATTGTTAAGATTTGATGACTTTCATTCGCTGTAGGATTTACCAAGTTCAAATAAGTAGCAACTATTTTAGGCATTTTTCTGAATTGATGAATCGGTCACTACTCACTGTTCATATTTTCTGGTCGTAACGAAACATACTTTCATCTGATTAATTACAAATGATCTAGGTTTGTTGCCCCTAGGCACGTGCCTAGTTTGCCTTAAGGATAATCTGTCTCTGTATACATATTCATTTACGGGTTTGTTGTAGGTATTATAATAAGTCATCAACAATTTCTACGTTTTGTTATCTCGTAAAGTAGATCATTGATAAACATTGCTAGTTTAAATAAAATGTTAGTAAAAGACCTCCTAGGGCAGAATTAAAAAATTGAAATTGAAAATATTATATGGGCGTAGTTAAATGGTACTGACTGAAAATTGAGAGGTCATGACAGAGATTGACACTTAAAAAATGAAGAAATTACTATTGCACAATGTATGTTTAAAATACCTATTTGAAAATAAGTCTGTGGACTGCATAGGTAGTTGGATACAAAATGAAGAACAAATGTGTTGTAACGTGGTTTAAAAGTTAAAGTAAAATGTAATATTAGACTAAAACATTTTATGAAAATGTATAGGTATTCTTCTGCCAATCGAATATTTTCCATAAACATCAAAATCGAGTAGTGAAAAACTGATAAATACTGTTCCCCTTTTCATAAAAATGAAATGAGTCTTAGCGCCCTATGTACGTTCACCTCCTGGAAATATTATTATATATTATAAAAAAGTGAATAAAACATTTTTTGTTTATTTGTTTGTCTATAAACTAAACAAAATAATAATATACTACTTAGTAATATATACCACATAGTTCATAAATTCGTTATAACATATTATGTTATAGTTAGAACACAAGTTGATGTCAAAATTTGTTTAAATAAGAATTAAATAAACTCCTAGTTACATGTGATAAATTTAAAGAAAATAAATAAGGGCAATAAAGATACTTTTAATATGTAGATACAGCATTTTGTATATTTTTTTAAAAATTATTAAAATATCTTGTAGCATAGGAAATGATAAAAGTTATCATTATTGTAACTCTACGAGGACCATTCAATATATATTTTAATATACGTTCAAATTGCCCTTACAACATTTTCAAATAGTGTTTTTTATATCCCATGGAAGCGCTCATTTCCTTCATAATTAATCCAACTTTTTCAGCGTGTGTGAATACATGCTCCAAAAGTATGTTCTTGATCTACATTTTCCTCCCAAGACTCCTTCCTTCTGGGGCCTTCTATATGACATTTTAATTTCGACTCCATATTATGTAAAAAACACTGATTAGAGACCTCGACACATGAGGAATTTTCATCTCAAATCTTCCAAAGGATGAACAGATGAAGCCCATTATTCTGCTGTCTTCACATATTTGCTGCATACGATCATGGCTGCATTCTCTTGTTAAAAAATAAGATCAAGTTGATATAAAGATAGTCGGTACTGAAATCAGCGAGAGCTTAGAGTATACTGAGGTAGTTGTCAAAACCTTTTTTCATAGTGTGCAAAAACGAAAACCGAAGGCATAAGTCGATATATTTAGTTTTTAGTTTAGCTAATGTTCATGAGTACTTGCGATTTTTTTATTCAAACGATCCAATAAATCTAACTTTTTGTTTTAATTTTCAGCGATACTGCAACGAGCGACAGTCGGTATCGGCCAAATGAAGATTCAAGGAGTAGCTACCTGTCAGTATTTGTGTATGGCTAAGTGTGGATTGCTTTACGGATCGGTAAGTAAAATTTTCATACACAGAAATTGTGTATTTAAAAAAAAATTCTTATATATACCTACTGAATTTACTGTTTGGGCCCTTACTTTGTGGAATCTAGTCATGTTACTCTTACAAATAGAACTGTTTCTAATCAATTCAACTATTTAATGAAGATTCTAAGAAACTTATTGATAATTATTTCGATATTGATATATCATAGTCAGAAAGACAGAAGTTTGGAACTCTTCTTGCTGTCCAGGTATTTAATAATGTTTGTTCGACAAAACTTGATGAGATGACAATTGCGACATCCTACCTTTCCAGGTAGTCTGCCTTTTCGTTGCAATCCATACCAGAGACACCTTTTACCTACCTTAATTTCCTTTTTTCTTTTTTTTCATTTCTTTCTATTCATGATTGTATACTTTTTATGTATCAATTATTTTATATTGTTCAAAAATATGATAAGATCTGCTCTCGATGAAAAACTACAAATTGCAAACTACAGTAGAACTATTTATTTAACACCTAACCCTGTAGTTATTTTAAAAGATCGTTCTAATTAATTTTTACAAGTCACTAGAGCCTCATCAAGTTGTGATATTAACTTGTCTGCCACCACCTATTGCACCTATTAAAAGAACCTATTAAGTTTCTACCGTTATAATGTTTTATAGATAATTAATTGGGGTATTGAAGGGAAAAGTGTTAAGCATTAGGTCTATAATCAGGGTTATCTTCATTAAGATATAAAATGATCGTTATTTAACAACATTTTTTTGAACCATCAATTTCCAAATACTTCAGAAATTAAATAAATCCTGATGTGTGTATAGGCGTTGTGGACCGAAAATAACCAATCCAATCTCATGGTAGTTGTCACTCACAAAGTGGTGCGTTGCAAGCTCAACTAAGTGATAGTTAGACAGTTGATATTTTCACAGATAATATATTTCTGTTGCCGCTATAACAACAAATACTAAGAACAGAATAAAATAAATAATTAAGGGGGCTCCCACAACTAACGTGATTTTTTTGCTCGATATTGATAACAGCAACAGATAGACGCCTGAAATATTCATAGAATATTCACTTTAAAATAAATAATTGAATTAAATTAAAACAAATATTTAAGGGAGATCCCATACAACAAGCGTGATTTTTTTGCTCGTGTTGGCTCGACATTGATAGCGGCAACAGGTAGACGCTTGAAATATTCTCTTTAAAAATAAATAACTGAATAAAAATAGAACAAATATTTAAAGGGGGTCCCATACAACAAGCGTGATTTTTTTTGCTCGATATTGATAACGGCAACAAACAGGTAGACACTTGAAATATTCACAGAATATTCAGTTATATTACTCACTTGAAAAATAAATAATTAAATTAAAATAAAATTAATATTAAAGTGGGACTCCCATACAACAAAGGTGATTTTTTTCATTCGTTTTAGCTCGATATTGATAACGGCAACAGGTAGAAATATTCGCAGAATATTGACTTATATATATTATTCATTTAAAAAATAAGATCGACTGGATCTTTGGAGACATGTAGGTATGTTTAATTGCAATTTTATTGGCTGCACATTTTCGTCGGGCTGGTCAATCCAACGAAATATTCTTTTTAAAAATTAATAACTAAATTAAAATAAAACAAATATTTAAGGGGGGTCCCATACAACACGCGTGATTTTTTTGCAGGATATTGATGACGGCAACAGGTAGACGCTTGAATTATCCACAGAATATTCAGTTATATTGCTCTCATGAAAAATAAATAATTAAATTGAAATAAAATTAATATTGAAGTGGGACTCCCATACAACAAACGTGATTTTTTTACCGTTCGTTTTCGGTGTCTTAAATGCTTAAAAATGTACTCAATTATATTTCAAACTTGTGTTTTTATAAATAGCATATTAGTAACTACTGACTATATACAATATACCTACTTTACTTCACAACATTAACATATTTTTAATAGCTCAAGCGTATAAAATAGTTTTCAGTCATGGAACGTTAAGGGCAATTAGATAATTTAACGTATATTACGACTACAAGAAAGGTGAGGATGAAATATGAGACATTAAAAGGGCCACCCGCCTTTGTTTCTCTTAAAATAGACGTACACATCCATAGATCAACTTAAATAATAGTAAGTACCTTTTAATCGAACAATTATTTACGTACACAAGAATTTTTATTATTAGCCACGCTTATAATATATACCTGTATACTTACATAATGCACGCATCTTAATAAATAAGCCAAAAATTTATGAAACTAACGAGATCATTAACGTATAGGAGGAAATAATACAAATGGCACTACATATATAATAAAGCATCAGCGAATTCCACTATACAGGGATAAGAAAAAATCTGAAACCATACAAATATCTTGGGAAGAATCGAGAGTTTGCAAAAATAAGCGGGGGCTAGACTTACTGCTAAGGTTACTCGAGACTACTTCATTTATTAATAGAAAGTAGCAGTAGAAACTACTATCCAAAACACTAATGGCTTTTGTTAAATTTGACAGATTTTAGAGGACTTTCTTCCGAAATCAACCAATCTTATCTACGACAACCCAAGCGACATCTCCCTAATAAAAAAAATTATACATTACAAGCTTGATCCACCAAATGTTGTCCTGGTAGTAAAAATAGAAGTCCATGCATACTTGCAGGAGTAGAGGTGTTAGGGGTTTGGGTAGTCCATGCATACTTGCAGGAGTAAAGGTGTTAGGGGTTTGGGTGGGGCCGAATTGGTATACATTGTCTAGCTAGCATAACAATATTGCTGAACAAGCAACCATAACATCTACTTGGAAAAATCACTATTATTGCCATATTATTTTACATAAGCCGATTTTTAGCAAGTTACTGATTAGAAACAGTTGAAAGCGTTAAAATTTTTGTCCCAAACGGTAACTACTACGGTAATATCTTCAATTGCCCTGGTCAAGAGGTGGCAGTGATTCTAGCCCCTCAATGTTGTTTGGAAACAGATGTGAGGTTATGTTACCTCATTTAAAAACCCGGAGGAGTAATTTGAATTTAAGTTGGCAATTCTGTAGACCTCTGATTGGTCAGATTCAGACCAGTTTCACACAACAATCTTTAGCATTGACATCAGCTGATAATTTCCATTTTTGATAGTTCTGACAGATAAATAAATAAATATTGGATTAATAAAACAAAAATATTCATGTTATTTTCCAAATTTCTCAAGCAGTGGGTACACTATTACTTTATATTTTTCTTAAAATAGTAGTAAAGTCGGTTTACCGAGTATTAAAGGAATACTGAAGTAGAGAAAAATGTGCAGTGTAGAAAATATTGGTGGAATACCTCGTTCGAAGGACAAAAATAAGATCTGTGTGGGACAAAATTTCGCAGACTTTCTTGAAACAAATTAAATTTATCTGTGTCACCCTTTGAAGATTCGAATGTAGGTACTATTTATCTGTTACATACATAGGTATTTAGAACGAAATCGTCAAAGTTTATTGGAAGAACATGCCATAGAGGATATAAAACAATATAGAAAAGAATGGGTTTGGTAGAAGATAAAAAGAAGGAAGAAAGTATCTCACAAGTATTTGGAAAATGGTTTATTACACTTAATCCGGCAACATAAAGATAACTGTTGGAAATGTTAAAATTAATACTGCATTATTGCTCTACTAGGTTATTAATTATGTAGTATTGTTATTGCCAGAACATATTATCAATTGTCGTATTCTTTCAAATTTAATTAAAATAAATATAATTAAAGTAACTTGACTATCTGTAATTCTCCACCATCAACAATGACCATAATTTGTTTGTTGTCGATGTAAATCTGAATCTTCTGATGTAGATTCAAAGGTATCTATTAACCATTTTGTGAAGTGTTTTGATTATTATTATATTCAATATTGTAATATCGTTTAAATCATTTCTTCGTGTTACTTTGTAGTAACTTTATTTCCAACGTTTCAACAGCACACCGATATTGGTTGTAAAGAATGATAGAATTGATAGATAATAATTTTATATAGGTACTATATACTAGTCGAAACGATTCAAAAATTAACCTATTGACTTTCTTTAAGTTAAGCATTAAGTTGTTTGTTGTTTGGTTTTTTAAAACAGCCGTAATAGAGTAATATGGATGTTGTAATATTTCAGTTTAGAATTAGAAACGAAACAGGAAAAAGTCTTACATTCTGTTTAATGCTTAGGTACATCTAAAGAATATACTGCTTATCAGAGGAGAAGTCGACTTATGACTTATGTCTTTGCTATCGAGGCATATTTTATATGTTTGGAATAAGACTGTTGACTACGTTTTCGGAACACTCTCTTTTTAACTAATCTGGTAACTTTTAGTGGTAAGGCTTTTCAAATTACTCCTGGTTTTTAAATGAACATGGTGTACTGTCACCACCAGTAACTCGGTAAAAATAGCTTTGAGGTGTTATCAACTGAAATTTGGTTTAGATTCATCTTAATTACTTTTTAAACAATAGACATTGTGTTGGTCATATTTAAAACCATACTTAGGTGAAATCTAGCACTACTTTGTTACAATGCACTGTCAATGGTTGAGGTTTATAATTTTTCCAGTTATTTATTTGCTGCATATTTTACGGAGTAATATGGTTTAGTAGGTGCAGGTGGAAACTTATTAAGTAGGACGTCCCAAAAAATACGTACAAAGTTCAGTTTTAATAGTACTATTTAATCATTGGATTATTTTAATGAGATATTTCATATTTTTGGATTTAATTGGTACACATGTAACTTGTAAAAATACCCGTTTGCATGATTTACTTTATTTTCAATTTATTTTTTATATTTAAAAACTCAAAAGCTTGTATAGGTTTTCTGACTAAACTATTACTTGTATTCCAAAAACCAATTCTTTACATTCAGGTAAAAGGTAAACGGTTCTTTGAAATATTCTAATTTTATAAAATACTAGAAGACCCGACAAACGTTGTCCTGTGCTAAGTTAGCATCATAGAAATTTTGACAATTTTTTATAGAATGTTTCCCTAAATATCTACTTTGCTTTTTTTCCAATTTCTCGGGTACGCAAATTGGTTTTTGGGAATTTGACTCTCATTTTTTCAATGAACTCCTTTGCAAAATGTCAACTAAATCAGACCAACCGTTCAGTATGAACCCAATTGCAGCGTCACCTACTGGTACCAATTCTGAATCTAAACGATACTGTTACTTACTCAAACACACACACAAAATTTCATCAAAATCGGACCAACCGTTTATGAGTAGTTCAGTATGAACCCGATTGCAGCGCCACCTACCGGGACCAATTGGGAATCTAAGCCATTCTCGAATCCACCTGAACACACATACAATAAAAAAATGCAAGGTGTTTTGAATAGTTTAGAATCTGTATGACAAAATGTAATTTAATTTAATTTGTTTATTACGTTTATTCTTTACTTATTACTTTTTGTGAGTAAATAGAAATTTTTGCATTTTGGCCCACCCTGTACCAATTTGAAGCAACGCACTATACATTCTTACAATCAGCTCAGCAAGAGCAATCTGGAAATTTAAATAAAAATGGGAGTTTAATTTAAAAAAAATTGTGATGTCGCCATCACAAGAAGACATCACAAGAAGGTGGTTCAACCTGTATATTAGATTATAATTTGAAAAAATAGTAAATTGAAATAAAAAATCTACCTATTTCGGGAATTTGTAATTTTGTAATGTAATTCATGCGTTACTTTATGGATGCACTGTATATATAAAAATGTCCAGCTAATACATTACCTCAAGTCATTAAAAAGTTCAATTGCTACTAAGAGTATTTTTATATTATCATTTTAAAGAAAAACAATGGTACCAACTTAAAAATAAGATTAGAAATATGTTGAGGAAGTTAAGAAATTCCTGTGTGATATAGTAATTAATGATCTGAGAGCCTCATGACAGGCTTGCCCTCAAATACCACTAAAAAAATTGAAGAATACCGCCTAACGCTTGTTTCATGTAAATTGTCCGTTGTCTTTCGTCGATTCTTCTTCAGACCGTATCATTCCCATTTGAGACTTAATCCTCTTATATCGAGACCGAACTGTCACATAAACCAACCATAAAGATCCACAGAGCGTAAGATTATCAGAATTATCTCATAAATTGGACTCGATGGAAATATAAAGATCTTTTCATTTCCTTACATCACCTGCTTTTACCTGATTGAGCCGTACATGGGATTTCAGTTCGTTATTGTCCTAGTTATTTTTCGCGAATTAAAACAAATTACTGATTGTAAAGCTAAAAGCAAAGTATTTTATTTTTCAAGGGAACAGCTCCAACTACTCTAAATAAAATTTGTACGTTAAATAAAGTTAAGTGTGAATGATGTTGATAGATCATTCTGTACTGGCAATTTAAAGATTTTATTTCAAATATTTCATAGGCACTGTAAAGGATTCAAATATATATCAGATCCATCACAGATGCGGAGCGAAAATTTACAGTTCCATCACTTACGATTTTTTTTGGACGAATTGTCCGCTTCGGCGCCGGAACTATGACGGGACGGGCCCGAAGTGTTTGAATCGACCTTAAAATCAAACAAATCAAATGAACCTAACATTTGCATTCGTCGCTTAAATTGTGACCTAATGGGCTTGTTATCAATGAAATATTTTCTCGGTTTTTCTTACGTTATTTTGTAAAACTGAATCATCAAAATAACTATTGCAGAACCGACTGTGACGTCACATGCATATTGTGCTCTGAACACCGCTGCGTTTCACGCATAAGAAAGTTAGTTACAGCTGCAATATCTTTAAATTTTAAAAACGTTAGTGATTTTTGATATTAAAGATACTGGATTTATTGAATCAGATTCTGCAAATTCACCTGAAGTCGATATCTTTATGGTGAGGGACTACATTAATAGAAACAAAAAATTCACACTTGGTTTCTGAATCGAAATTTCAAAACAATGTATAATCCATTGTACATTTTCATTTCTGCGTCTGGAGGGAGTAGGAAGTCTTTTGTTAACTTGCATAAATGGGTAAAGGTAACTGGCTAATAACGGTATAGTATTTTGTATAATGCTACGTACTCTGGAAAGTGCCACACCAAAATCGTCGCCTAATATCCAATAAGGTAAATTCAATTTGATCTTTTTTAATGTTAAAAAGATATCAAGCTTGTCTAGCGCACATTTTTTTAGTTAACAAGCTCACAACAAATAATGAATGACTCGGAACTCCCAAATAAAGCTTTGGATTTTTTTTCTATCAAATAAAATATTATATTTCGTCTGACCTATAAGTGTCTAGATAAAATGAGCTATTCGGATCTGACATACTTAATTCTGACGAGCTAAATTTAGAAGAAGGACCGCTAGTGGATATTGAAAACTCTTCGTTCATAGGTTTTCCGTCTTTTTCCATTCACGATTTCTTTGGAACGATCTCATTGCTAGTGCATTTTCTCTGAACTATGCATTGTTACCTACTCTATTTTTTAGACAGTCAAACAATCTCGGTACTACTCAAGATTTTAATTTAACTGTTTCACTGCTCACTGTTTTAATGTATATATTTTTTTCTGGTGCATTCTTGGATGTGTTAAGACAGTCGGGAATCAAATAGTAATCATTTACCACTTTTTTCTCACTCCCTTCACAATAAAATAACGAAACAGTAGGTATAGTCAACAGTCCAGCGTTTTTTTTCTAACACAAAACGATACAATATACACAATACCCACAATACACAGCTCTCGACTCGCGGCGTTTCAAACGTTAGGTATAGCATATGCAGTGTGACGTCATAGGTAACCACGCCCGTTTTCGTTCAATCCAATTTCTTTAATTAATTTGAGGGTTTAAACGTTCGCGGAAAAATCTAAAATTTGAGGAATCTGTTTAAAATGAGTTTTAGTTTCTATTATTAACTGAAAAAAAAATTTCTTGAACAAGCCCATTGTCCAATAAAATTATCTCTTTATATATTCATTTAATCTGGAGGGCAGAATGTACTTGTTTCTATTGGAATCACTTGTTGAATTAGATTTTACAATTCAATTATTTCCATTCACAAAGTGTTTCATTAAAGCAAATCTAATAAATAAAACTACCAGTCAGACTATTTTATGATATATGTTTTTAGAAAATGGATCCAAAGTATAATAAAAACTTATACTTCATCACAGAATTATCCTATTCTCCGCAATCCGGTGTAAAATAAGATTTGTGATAGAAATCAGTATCGCCTCCTATAGAGGACAAAGTTATACTATGTCGCACGAAGAGAACATATCTATGTACATACATCCAAGATAGATAAGATCACAGATTCAACCCCCATTATACATTCGTTGCTTTAATTTACTGACAGCGGGATAGTGATTTCCTTTGACAGGTTTTATTTGTAACGCTATTGCAGATTCCCAGATAAAACTAACATAATGCCATAAATGCGATCCTGATGTTTCAATTTAGCACGAATGTCAATATCTAGTACCAGTTGTATGTATTATAGACAATTACGTCTACTTTAATTCCTAAAAGGCCATTTATACGACGGCTTATCCATTTTACAACTTAGAAATGTATTTTCTTAGGATAGTAAAAAATATTTCACAATATTTCGTTGTTTCGACTTCTGGCCTGGATTTAATAATAGAAGTTTATAAATCCCTCATTGCACTGTAGACAGTAACAGATCCGTAGTCGGTAAAATTTAGATACTATATATACATTTTCACATCTACCTATATTTTTGAATATCTTGATGTAAACGATATGACTCCATTATCGCTAGCTTCTTATTGATGGTACAATATTTATATCCCATTTGAAAAATAGCTCTCCACAAACTAATATCTCTTCTTTCAAAAATGTTTATTTCCTAATTATTCTGTTAATGAATTAAATTTATGTTTTTCATAATAATAATACGGGAATTTCCATTATGAAAAACA
>CAJUYH010000085.1:72291-96604 GCA_910591685.1 Galerucella tenella | reverse complement strand
TAAATCTGTTATTCCCGTTCGAAAAGAGAATGCGGATGAAGATATACAAACAGACAGTGATCCGAAACATTCTTCGCATAAAAATGGTACAAAGGACCCTCAAACTATTGTAGAAATCAAGCTAATCGACCCTAATAATTTGGCCAATACTGTTTACGACAGTAATGCTGAACTCATAGAAGGTGATTATCGCTACACTCGGTATAAACCATCATCAGAATCTGAAACGGAACCTCGTGTTTCAATGGTATAAATTACAAACAATAAATGATGAATCATACAAAAATAGAATCCAATTTATTCAATGCTAATTCAAGTAAACTGACGATATAGAGGAAGAAAGATGAGATGTACTTACAGGGTTGAAATTGAAATTTCATGTAATAAAATTTCCTCTTATAACAGCTTGTTGCGATTTCAATTATTTTCTCATTTTAAAGCAGTGTACAACAAAATCTCAATTTTTCAATGTATCTCCATTATATTTTTTGTTTGTTTGTATAATAAATTATACTAAACAGATGATGAATGTCTAAATTCAATGGGAAGTTATTCATTCAATTGAGACTTATCCCATAATATTCTATGGTGAAATTAACTACATGCGATTTGTTGAATCAATATTTCCCATTTGTATATAAAACATATACATGTTTTAGTTATAATCAGATCGTGAATACAAAAACATAATAACTTTCATTTTTCATCAATATCTCCAATCACTCTGGATTTAGTTTTGGCGCACATGTTGCGGGATTCTTAGCCAAAGAACTTAAACCACAAAAGGTATGGTACGATCAAAGTAATTGCGGTGATCTCAAATTGTCTCCTAATTGATTTTCTTCTAGCTGGAATTTTTCTGTAGCTGTTGATAGGTTGCTAGAATAACAGGGCTGGACCCAGCTGGTCCCTTGTTTGAATACACTCCTGCGAGTGATCGTCTTGATAAGTCAGATGCGAGATTTGTCGATATCATTCATACTTATGCAAAACTGCCAGGCATAGAAATGCCGATTGGTCACATTGACTTTTATCCAAATCAAGGGATGTTTCAGCCGGGTTGTAATTTCCCAGACGTAATATGCAGTCACAGTCGCGCATGGGTTTATTACGCTGAGTCAATTTCGAATGAACGAGGATTTCCTGCGTCAAAATGCGTAACATGGAAACCAAATGTTAGTAATTGTAGCAGAAATCCTGATGTCTTCATGGGATTTGCCGTTGATCAGCATACCCAGGGAATTTTTTTACTCAATACTAATTCACAGCCACCATTTGCTAGAAACATGACTGAGTACACTGAAATTTGACTAGGCATAAATCAACGGCACTGATTAATATTCTTATCATTCCATGAGATATATACAATAAATAATTATTTATTGATCAACAAATATCGAAATGTAATTTCACTAGTAAGAAAAATCGAAAACTCATTCGGCGTATAGATAAAAGCAAGCAATCGAAAATCATTTAATTGATGTTGAACACTTGAATCAATAATATCAGCGACTTCAAGTTGGAAATATTATTGGTAGTCAATATCAAAATATGGTAGGAGTGATCAAAAATTATAATGATTTATCAATAGCAACCATTATTATTGTAAAATTTATTACTTCATTATTCGACTTGATCCCTATATAAACGTAGTCTGGTGATGAATTCGTTGGAAAAATTTGAAGCTGAGCATATCGTAACAGAGGAGGATTCTGATCAGATAAAAAAACATGTCACCATTTATCGCAATTGTTTCTCTACTTTTTGCGGTATATCTACAAGGTAAAATATCATTTAATATTTGGCACTATTTGATATATAGGTTTTCCTCTTCATATGTATGTGACAATACATTAATATAATTTCTATGAATATTCAAGATCTAAAAAATAACATACTAACATTCATGATCTTTATTAACCCTATCCAATAATCATATGCGCAATTAATCAGAGATGATGATTAATTAACCAATAGCATTTATTGCACTACAATTAATTACTCGATGATGATTTCATTATTCAGCTACGAATGCCATCTTCGAGAAGTATTTCGATCCATGGTACACTGAATATCACGTTTACAGAAAGTAATATTCATTTACTCAATAATGTTTTTCATTTGGTCACTGATAGTTCATAAATAACAGTAATAATTTATTTATTTCAAGGGGATACTTATATAATCCGGATATTCTAACATATAATGACTACGATGCACTCAAAGACAGTAGTTTCGAATTTAAAAATGATACGATTGTATATATTCACGGTTGGTTGGAAAGCTCACAATCCAAAAGTGCTCAGGATGTTAAAAATGGTATATCATTTAATTTGTATCTAATGAGCAATTCAGTTATTTTTCTTTGTTAATGTACCCATATAGCTCTTCTTCGACACATGGATTGC
This sequence comes from Galerucella tenella, assembly GCA_910591685.1. Lineage (NCBI taxonomy): Eukaryota > Metazoa > Arthropoda > Insecta > Coleoptera > Chrysomelidae > Galerucella > Galerucella tenella. The sequence goes on along the minus strand of CAJUYH010000085.1, from coordinate 94,196 downwards.
AATGTTATACTGGTAGATTGGAGCCAAGTATCTGTGTCATTTTACTTTACTGATTCTGCCCCCAACACAATGGAGATTGGAAATCGTGTAGCAAAAATGATAACGTGGTTGCAACAAAAGAAACGACTAAATATAGCAAAACTTCATATTATTGGATTCAGTTTGGGAGCGCATATTGCTGGATTTGTAGGCAAAGCACTATCAGAGAAGGTTATAGTGATATTTAATATTGGTGATTGAAAAGCCAAAAACTGAATATATTGTCCAACGAATGCTCGTCGACTTTTTATAGGTTCGCAGAATAACTGGACTGGATCCAGCAGCTCCCGGTTTCGAAGGGAATCCATGTCAGTATCGACTTGATAAGTCAGATGCACAGTTTGTTGATGTCATTCACACTTGCACTGAGTTACTTGGTTATCGTGGTTCTATTGGACACGCGGATTTTTATCCAAATTATGGAAATTACCAGCCAAATTGTTGGTCAATAGATGTTTCATGCAGTCACCAGTCCGCATGGAGATATTACATTGAGTCAATTGAAAATTCAAATCGATTTCCAGCCTTCAAATGCAGTTATCAAAATTCCCGTGTCTGTAATTGTCGAGATCGTGGCATTACTGTCATGGGACATAATGCCAAGTCAACAGTTCACGGGATATTTTACACGTCATAATTGAGGTTTATAATTTTCATAATTTCTCAATCCAATTGTATCGAATTCAAAATGGCTATTCAAATTAAATAATGATCACTATATATTAAACAAGATATCATAAATTTGAACTGAAATATATACCTCAACCAATTTTATTCTAACATTAATTAATTATTCAGATAAAAATAACGTTTGATGTATTATACATTAATTAAATGCAAAACAAATTTTCGATTCCCGTACATATGACATTATTAAACTGTGTCTAAACCTCGAAGACCACTGAATTCGAAATAAAAATAATAATATCATAAATTTTCAATTCGTGTGACACAAATATTATTGAGGTAGAACAAATGCTGAACCGAAGGAAGAATTGCGTTCAATATTATCGGAGCATTCAATAATAGGGTAAATCTAAAATATTCGGTCCTTTACCAACTGTTAGTTAAGCAAATAACATGAGGAAAAAAAATATGTATATACTGTCACGTAACAATAGCTAATGGTTAAAATTTACTGAATCTTATCAAACATTTTCAACGATAATAATATTGCATGATCTGTTCACGCATGATAGTTGAAGGTGAAAAAAAATTTAATGAACAATAAACAATAATCAGTTGTATGTTATCTACTGGCAGCTGTTCAAATGAAAATCATTTATTTATTTCAAAAATTTCATGTAAATGGGAGTTCCACCTCCCATTTGATTAGTGGCAGACATTTTATGAAATCGTTATATAAATTACCAATAACGATAACTCCAATTGAGTCATTTCACAATTGAACGTCAGGTGTCGTATGAATCTTCTAGCAATAAAAAAATATGACGCCTTATATTATAGCTATTTTAATTTTTCTCATCGGACAAGTGAACGGTAATATTATATTTTTTATATTTCTATCTGTTGAAAATACAATATAGAGTTGAAATTGCAAATTTCCATTTCCAAAACATGTTGTGAATTTATTGTTCAATCATAGCTATTGGCAGTGTTATGTCTTGGAAAGAAACCACGTATGTCTCATCAACTGTATCACCGACTATCAGCCATGGTAACGACATCGAATTCCATCTTCACACAAGGTAATATTTCATTATTCATTAATATTGATGCTCAGACAATGACCGCAACGTAATTTATTTGAAGGACACATCCGGACAAGTACATTTTACAACTCTATGATGAAATCAACTTGTCAAATAGTCCTTTAAATCATGATGATAAAACAATGATTTTTATTCATGGTTTCGCCGAATCAGCAGTAGATATCACTCCGTTAGCAATTGCCAAAGGTTCATAAACAGATATTTTAGAATTAATATCATCGCTATTGTAATTATTGTCAATTTTCCTGTTGTTGTCATTAGCTTATTTAGAGTCCACTGATTACAACGTTATTATGGTGGACTGGCGAAATCTCGCAGCTAGCCCATGGTATTTACATGCTGCAAGAAACATTCGAAAAGTTGGGACATACGTGGCAAAGCTGGTGAAATGGTTGGTTGACAAAAAAGCAATTAACATGTCGGACATTCATGTAATTGGATTTAGTTTGGGTGCGCACGCTGCTGGATATGTGGGAAAATCACTTGGGCCACGAAAGGTTAAAATTCTCTTCAATTATCACTAATTTATGGATAACAATTAATCTTGACTATCAAATAAATTTTCATTACTGTTATTATTCAAGTAGATTGGGAGAATAACCGGTTTGGATCCAGCTGGCCCTACATTTAGTGGTGCATCCGCATATGAACGTCTACATAAGGCAGATGCAATTTTTGTGGATGTCATTCACACGAATTATAATGGTTGTGGCCTTCAGAAGCCTATTGGACATGCAGACTTCTATCCAAATCATGGAAGTCGGCAACCAGGTTGTAAAGTGTATGACATCAAATGCAGTCATAGTCGTGCCCGACTCTATTACATTGAATCAGTTTTACACCGGTTTGGATTTCCCGCTAAAAAATGTCGTGAATGGATACCAACTTTGAAAAATTGCGATGAGTATCCGGACGCCTACATGGGATTCATGGCTGATTCAAATACCCATGGAAATTTTCTACTATTCACCAACTCAGAGCCACCATACGCCCGGTATTTGGAAGATTATCGTCATTTGGATCTTAAAGAAACTTCAGTCTAATTATAAAAATTAACATTTTACCCACTGTATTAACTACTTCCAATAAACAATAATTCATCAATGAAGTAAATCTGATTATGTTTTTGAATCCTCAAGATATATCTCGATATATATAAATTGATTCTTCCAATGAATTTCACCGAATTTCATTTATTCATATAAACATCATAATCAATAGATTTTATATCAGTAATATAGCGCCAGCGGGTATCGATTAATATCATACGACTACAAACTACATACAATTACGTAGACCGTTTGTTACACGTATGTTCTATCATCGCCACGCAGCCCTACTCTTGCGCATACATCAGGTGATATTCAGACTTCGATAATGTACCCGCGACCAAATTACAAGGTAATTAACGTACTGTTCTAGTCACCGCTACAAACAGTCAACCACAAAAATTCAATAGCTGCTTATCGTGAAACTTTATTTCGTTTTTTTTTTATGACAGAATAATGTTACTATATATCACTGTTGTTTTATTTTGCCAGATAGTAATATCGAAAGGTAATATTTTCATTTACATCTATGCCAAACCCGTAAATTTCCATTGTTTTCACATTAACTAAAAAATATGTTCATATATTGTTTATATGTTGGAAGTACATAGAGACCAACAAATGTAGTTCGGTACTACACATGATCTTCAATAATACTTTCAATTATCACCAGCTCCGTTCATTTTCAATTGTACATTAAATATTGAATTTTAATATAAAATTTATCTGTTGCTTTTTATTACGTAGTGACAAGAAAAATATTTTTTTTTATGTATTTGTAGCTGAAAACACATGGCGATTGGTTCCATATGGTTCATGTTCGTTATGCCGCGCTATTAACATCAGTAGAGATATTGAGTTTCATCTTTATACCAGGTAACAATTATTCAAGCATGAATACTATAGATTCAATATCAATTAATATAACTTGAATATCAATAACAAATTAATTTAATTCCAGAAAAAATCCAAAAGCATCATATATTTTAAAATTAAACGATGAGAGTAACCTCGCGAAAAGTCCATTACATCCTGATCATCGTACAGTTTTCTATATTCATGGATTCAACGAGTCAGTATCCAGCGTATCTTCCAATGAAATTGTTAAAGGTTGGTCTGTAATGTCATATATCGCACTTCAGGAATTTTAATCTCATTGGGTTTAATCGTTAGCTTATCTTAAACACAATAATTACAATGTAATCGTGGTGGATTGGTGCAACTTGGCTGCAACCCCATGGTACAATGTAGCTACTAGAAACTGTGAAATAGTGGGAGAACATGTGGCCAAATTTGTAAAATGGTTACACAATCGAAAACGAATTTCTATGTCGGATCTTCACGTCATTGGATTCAGTTTGGGAGCACATGTCGCTGGATTTATGGGCAAGAAACTAGCACCACAAAAGGTTTAGAATACACTCAAGTGATTTTTTTTATAACTTTTGGATTTGTATTTGTCATTAAAAAAGTATTTGGAATTATTAATAGGTTGGTCGAATAACTGGCTTGGATCCAGCCGCGGTTATGTTCACGCGCGCAAATATGACTGGTAGACTTGACAAAACTGATGCAACCTTCGTTGATATTATTCATGTTTCTACAAAAAAAGGTGGTGTTGGACTTCGATTACCGCTTGGACACGTGGACTTTTATCCGAATAATGGATTGAAACAACCAGGCTGTAATGTCGAAAGCGATCTCTCAATTGTATGTAGTCATCGCCGCGCTTGGATCTACTACGCTGAGTCAATTTTGAACCCACGAGGATTTCCTGCGTCAAAGTGCGAAATTTGGAACCCAACCGTAGATAACTGTACTGGAAATTCGGATGCTTTTATGGGTTTTAGTGTTAATCTAAATAGTCGGGGAATTTTCTTTGTTAAGACGAATTCAAAGTCACCATTCGCCACAACCTTCAGCGAACAAATTGAACATAACGAAGAGTTTTCCATAAACTCGAGTGTACAAATCCTCAGTACAATTTGTTATAATATTATTCTTATTTCATCACTTTATTTATCGAAACAAGCTAGTCAATGTCTTTATTTAAATCTTTAGACTATAGCTATACGAATATTACAGGATACCAAAAAAAATAAATTAAAAATAATTCATTTGATCAGAAGTTCATTCATTTAAAATCCGCTAAATTTCATAAGATCGTATTGTTGAATTCATGTGATAGTAAGAGCGATAATGACCATATGATATTGAATTTTAAAACGTTATTACGAAGTATATCAGTGTGCAATTCCAATAATTGTTTGCGAGAGATCTTGAGAAGGGCGTGGCCGGTTTAAAATGTCCGGCGAACGTCCTTTCACAAATACCAATGGTCTACTTGGCACATGAAGGTACAATCCTTACCCAAAGACAGTTCTCTTAAAATTAATTATGTTAAGATGAGTAGAAATACGAAAAATTATTTTATCTATTTAATATAAATAACAATGATAATTGGAATGTAATGTTAAAAACATGAGACGAAATTATCAATATACTTTTTTCTACTCAGATATGATGGTTCCAAAATGTTATCAACACCGTTATCACACATTGATAGAAATTGTCATAATCTTAAATGTCATCATGAAATAGACAAAATCAGTAATACTATTTTCCAATGTGGTGCCAACACCCATCTAGGATGATAAGAGAAAGACTAAAAAATATAACTAAATTAAGAAAAAAAATCCTTGGGCTATCAAACCATCAATTATGTTCACATTGAAATCTTTATCGCAAGATTCCTGTTGCCTTCACTTTCTACACTTGCAATCACATCATTAAACAATACCATTTCTCACTTTCTGTATGAGTTCCATAAAATATTTCATTCATAAATATGGCTCACAATTATATAACAATTAATAATAATTCTATATTAAATTGGTAGAACATAAAAACACGGTTGTTTCATAGATTCATTTTTCAAATATTTGATTAATAATGAGATATTTGAAAAATGAATCAGTGATTGAAGAAATGCGTAAATATTTTACATATTTTTTCAAATCTTTGTCTATATAAATTGAAAAAATAACGGGTAGATGTAGCTGATTTTGCATTTGGTAACACACCTATAACTTGTGAATGCTGACAATAATATGGCAAGTTTTATGATATTGGATCTCATCCCAGACGTGTTGGGACCTATGAAATGGAATAATTGGACAGCTGATTGGATTTAATTCTGATTCAAATATATACATAGAACTTTCGTCATATTTCGATAATTATCTTCATTAGTCGCTTCCGCACGCTCTTCAGGTATCACCTCATAACAAAAATGTGCCCGGGGCGAAATTCGGAAGCAATAAATACACTTGTAAACGTAGGACTACAAACAGTTGAGTACACAAATTCAAGGGCCATCGTACAATATTCCTGCCATTTTCTTTACACGAAAAAAAAATGATACTATATATCAGTGTTGTGTTATTTTCTCTAGGAACAATGTCAAATGGTAATGTTTGTGTTTATATCTATGTCAACTCTAAAAATTCATGGCTCTCTCAATGAATAAAAATTTTCGTTCAATAGTTTAAACTATCTGACAAATATTCATGAGTACCGCAATTCATTTTATATTTTTTATTGTCTATTTGCAGTTGTGAGCATATCGCATGTTAACGAAATCAAGCGCGATGTTTCATTCCATATTCACACCAGGTAACATTTATTTACACATAAATACTTTAGATAGTTTGAATATCAATAACAAATTAATTACATTCAAGACAAAATCGAGGTACACCGTGTATTATGAAAATAAGAAATAAAACAGCTCTAGCCAATAGTTCATTACATCCTAAACATCCTACAGTCATCTATATTCATGGCTTTACAGAGTCAGGATCTTCTGAATCTACGAATACAATTGTTAAAGGTTGGTGGGAAAAATAATCTATTTCTCTTCATCAGCATATTTACATTTCTTGTTATATTAGCTTATCTTGAACGCGATGACTACAATGTGATCGTGGTAGACTGGGAGGCATTAGCTAAGGACCAATGGTACCCCATAACTGTCGGCAATACTAAAAAAGTGGGAAGACATGTAGCCAATTACGTAAAATGGTTACAAAGCCAGAAACGAATTTCTATATCGGATCTTCACGTGATTGGATTCAGTTTAGGAGCACACGTCGCTGGATTCATGGGGAAAAGACTCAAGCGACAAAAGGTTGGAAATATTTTCGGCTGATAGTATTTGGTAACTGATGAATCTATATTCTTTATGTAAAAATTCGTTTATAATTATCAATAGGTAGCCAGGATAACTGGCTTGGATCCGGCCGCTCCTGGTTTCACGAAGTCGAACAAACATTCGCGATTGGATAGGTCTGACGCATCCTTCGTTGATATTATTCATGTTTATGCTAAAAGAGGTAAAATGGGTCTTCGAATACCAATTGGCCATGCGGACTTTTATCCAAATAAAGGATTAGAACAACCAGCTTGTAAAACTGAATTTTTTACGAGAGATACATGTAACCATCGTCTTGCTTGGATCTATTATGCTGAATCAATTTTGAATCCACACGGATTTCCGGCCTCTGAATGCGAAATTTGGGATCCAACCGTAGATAATTGTACTCCTAAGTTACATACATTCATGGGCATTGATGTTAATGTAAATACTCGTGGAATTTATTTAGTTCCAACAAATTCAAAGTCGCCATTTGCCATAAATTCCGATAGTTTGACATAAAATATTCCAATTCTGTAAAAAATGATCCAACTCAAAAAAGTCATAATAAATAAAGTGTTTAAACGCATATAATCTAAGCTACAATAGTGATTATGAGATTATAAGATACCAAAAATATGTGGCTGACACGGTGTAATTTTTGGACTATTGCTTCAAATAACTGACATCATTATTATCACATATTCATAAAGTTTGATTTGACTTTAGATTCATTAATGGAATAGATGAAATGTATACTAATGTTCTGCACTGTAAACCCAACACCCGTCCTCCACGATTATAGTAGAATAAAACTATTTCTAAAGTATAAAAAATGCTCCTTGGACTATCGCACTTACGTTCATATTGCAATATGAATCCTCATCTCGAAATTCTATTTGCCTTCACTTTCTACATTCGGAATTAAATACACTATTAAACAAGGCCATTTTTACTCTCCATATCAACTACAAACAATATAGCAGTATCATCGATTTTATTATATAATAATTAATAAAAATTCAATATTTAATTTATATATTATTAAATACCTAGATTTATTTATATTAGTTCATTAAGGATTTGACGAAACGGCCCTGTAAGTTTATACATTGTGTCACGTAGTACTAAGATAAAGTATTGTTTTTTATATTATAAAAAATCGCCATGATAAACTTAATCATTTTATTTTCAAATAATAATTTATTTTTTATTCCATTACACCTTGTTAAATATTACAATGATTATCATGGAAACTTCACGAATGACGATATCAATTTTCGTCCGACACTTTTACATTATTGTTACGAATTATTATCAGATAAACTTTCATTTTTCACTAAATTCTTTCCATCATAACTGGTTACCACTCGCAATAGTATGTATCTGTACCTAACTTTACAAGTATTTACTTAGAAGTTTCTGTGTGAACAAGAAAAAGAATGATAAATAGAAGCATATTTCTGAGACAAGAAAGACTGCAGGGACTTCTCATAATTAATAACAACCTATATAACCGGTTGCGCGGTAACTCTTCACGCATGATGCTAGTGAACTGAGTGATCGCCATTAAATTAATGGATCATATACGTTCGCACACATTATTCCACCTTTGAGAGCGCTATGATTCGTTTGAATTGAAATATAACATGTGTGAGAATTCAATTAAATCTATCAAAAATTTCGGACATTTTTCATCGTTCAAATAACTACACTAATAACGTGAACATATCACAATTTAATCACAGAAAATTATTTAAACAAATGTACTTGTATCAATTGTGATCTAAACACATAACAAATTAAAGTTACACATCAAAAATATTCGATAGCAATGGATAAAACTGTGAAAATTTGTTGGGTGACAATAATATAATTACATACAAAGTTATTTATTTTATTGGGAGACATAAATAGTTGTATAAATATATACGATTGCCTTTATATATCTCTCGATATTTCCCACTATAGTTGAGTCACTTGTCATTTACAATTTATTTCAAAATCCACAACTTATTTCAATCCAGTATTACATTAATGTTTACGAGAATATGAAAACAGACGTTTACACATAAGAGGCCTTCTACCTAACGGGAAAATTGTTATTACATCCCACAGATGACTATCTATAGTTGTTCATATACATATATATGCAATAAGTAGGTGAAATAAAGAAATAAAAGAAAAAGGGAAGTTAATTAACGAGTGGGGACGAAGTGGACGTTTCGCAAGGAAGAGGCATCTAGTGCAAGGACTCAATAATAATTTATCATATTGGAAAGTTTGTGATCGCAATTTTTTTTTTGTTCAACACACCGTCAATATATATGTACGATTGAACGACACTAATTGATATGTAATCATTCAATATTTTTGATTCAATATAAATTTTTTGATGTGCGTTAATAAATATTTTATTGATTTGGTGATATTTCACTATTGGAAATAACAGTTTGATTTGTAAAAGTCACGTAAAAGTTGAAGGATTATATAATTCTAAAACACTCTATTCCCGCTTTCTCGCGCAACACTGCACTGATCGTTGGTGATATAAAAATATGACAAAATCAAAATAGATATTAATATACCTACACTTTAAATGAAATGTTTGATTTATTATTTTGAATAAACAGACAATCATGTATTGATGCAAAACGAGATGCAACGACAACGGTTCTACAATTAACATATTATAAAGAAAAAAAAGTAGTAATAGGAAAGATAGCCAGAGTAATAAAGAATTGAATAGAGAGATGAAAAGAATTTTTATTCGCGGCCTTGCACCAATTGAACAAAATAAAAAAAAATGATTCGAAACAAGGACGGCCAGTAGTATCATGTTATATTGAAGTTTTATCCATTATGTTGATCTCGTGAGCGTACTCAAATGAAATATGTCAGTTGTTTGAAATTGTATATATATATATATGCGTATGTGTGTGAGTGGGTTGGCAAAAAGAGAGAGGATTTTCAAATCGACTACCACAAAACAACATAAAATCATTAAATAATATCGCACAATCATCATAAATCAATCAATTATTATATTATAAAATCTGGTGTAATAGTAAATGAGAATATCAAAAATATATTGTGAATAATGAATTGATTGGAATTATTCGGTACATTCCATTACACAATAAACAAAAAGAATATAACAAAATAAATAAATGAATTGTAATTCACGGGCCGGATATACAAAATATACGTCGCAAATGATATGGCAAGCGCTCAGTAAACTTGATTCAAGGATCAACAAACACCACACTACTGCAATGTAAATCCATATATATCCAACACAAACATATCCACTTTTAAATACATTATCAGCCAACAATCTACTTTCCACACAGTGGATTGTTGCACCTTCAGCACACGAGAGAAAATTTCTACAAAAGTTTCATAGTATTTTGCTAAAATCCAATAGAACATATTAAATCATTACATTTATTAACACTAATATAATTATAAAAAAATAAAAGTGTCATTGACGAACTCATAGAAATTAATAATTTAATGTAAGAAAAATGATTTTCACGATAATTCCAAGCCATTAATACATCGCGTGTGCGCACTCGAGTATACATATAGTGGCGTTGGGTCAAGTCCTGGTTACTATACAGCGTGACGGAGTGTCACGAGTTGTAAGTACAATTCCTATATTGCTACTCTGGTATATTAAACGTTTTCATATAATGCAAATGGCGTGAACGAGCGCGACTATAGGCGTGGAACAATTATCATTGCTCAAGTACATATTTATCCATTTCTTCATTGGCAACAACGTTTATGAACAACTTATTCTATATGAATACACATAGTTAATAGACGGTCAAAAAATCATAAAGAGTTTAATGACTCCTTGGATGAGATGCTACTATAATATGACAGTATCGTCAATAAATGTTAGAAATTAAACCGCTGGTGTGTATTTTAGCGGCAGATATCGTTTGCCATTTGTGAATATAAACACGCCATCGCCATCAACATAATAAATGCTGATTACAATGCATGACTAATGACCTTTTATTTATGTGTTTTTAGATCGCCATTCAAAATCAACCATGTGTTGTCATAAATTTGGCGTGAGTTGTACACATAAAATTTCCACCAGTTTATAATTATAATCTGTAAAGGGAATTAAACAAAAAAACAGTAAAAAAAAATAATAGTATATAAAAGAGCAAAGAAATACATTGGAATAGAGTGTTCAATCGATAAATTGTATTTGTATGTTGAGAAACCTTTCAAATTCACATCGTAAAGATGGGATAGAAATTATATACATATATATATACTCATATAAAGTATATGACATAATTTATTTATGAAAGGAAATTATTCATGACGATGCGGAAAATTGTGCGAGTTATAAAATGCGGAAGAGGAAACTAAAAGTGGTGAAATTACAAAATGAAGAAAAATAATAGCAGAGTGAAAAAAAAATATTATGACGGATAAAGTACAAAATGGAAAATGCTTTCGATGCACTTTTCGACAGTATAATATTTGCTGTCTGGAAACTCTTTGGATTACAGATGCGAAAAAGACAAAAAGAAAAACAAGAAAACAAAAACATGATGATGAGGATAGCAATGGAATAAAATATATAACACGTTATGTTTTCATGTATGCATGTAAATAAACATATTACATTTATGTATGAAACATGACACGAGAATACAGAAGACAGTACCAATGCATCCACTTACATTCGCAATGATAAAATACATTGGTAGCAATTTGCTATGCTCAATAATAATCCAATATGACTATATAGACGTTCAACCAACCATAATCAATATTGCCTTCGTTCCTTTAATTAAACACACGCATTTTATTCTCCCATTGCGTAAATTTATAAAAATCTGCCTATATATATATACCACTTCCGGCCATTAGTAATTGATGGAATTAAAAAACTCAACTTCATATACAAATATTAATTAATATTTTGAATATCCTATTGTTTACAGAGAGTTGGTACAATTATTATTCATTATTCCTTTATAATTCACGTCTTCAATGTATTTATGTATCTGTATTCAATATGCACTTACATGAGTGTTGGATCCGCGTAAGCAGTCGCTCGTGACAAATAGCAGTGCCAATACGAGGGACGCCGCAAACCACGAAGACCACCTCGCCATTCTGTAAATTATTAACATTTAATTTAATATTACTTTCGAAATAAATGAGGTCAAATAAAATTTATCTAAGCCGTCAGAGGAGTATGTGTTAAAAAAAAACAACGTTAATGATCATAGTAATAATACTGTTGATAATAAAAAGAAATGTTTAAATTAATTAGAGGACCTTGGACTTGAGATATCATGATTTGATGTTTAGTCGTGACTTCTATTTCTATTGAATTAATAGACAGTGATAAAGAGACTATAAGTAACAAATTGGTGAAAGGATTACGATGAACGAGGGATCTGGTATATAATACACATTGCATACCGATACCTTTACACCAACAGCTGTTACTGTAGACGATAAATGATTCTAAATCAGTTGCATATCTTTATATACTAGTCATATTTCCATTTAACAAAATACGTCGATCCCACTTCTTAAAATTGTGTTGTATAAAATTTTTTTATTATTTCATTTATGCATATATATATATATTTACATATGTACAATTTAACACGCCATTGTTAATCAATCAATCATAAACCATAATTTTACTTTCAAGTTATTAATTGAATGAAAAAACCATATATGCAATGAAAAAAATGATTTTAAATAAAACTTTCACAGGACAATTGTGGAGGAATTAATTTGTATTGTGACAAAATATAAGAAAAATTTTCTACGATCACGAGATTTTGAGTAATAAAAATTGTATAAATTTACATTTCATGTAATATTATTAACAACATCTGGCTGAGTGCATGTGAGTTTATACTTGTGAAAGTGGACTATAGAGAAGGAGAGAGACCAAGCGCCAACGGCCAGTTAATCTCATTCGCTCACTTAATATTCCAATGACTCTATTCTGTCCTGGCAACAAACTCGTGGAACCAGCGGTAATTTTTTTTTTTCTACCGCATTTATCAACGTGCAAAACTATATGTTCACCGTTTACAAACTATTTCATTAAGTGCCACGAGACTGGCATTGCCATTTCTAATGGTCAACTAAACGAGCACGAAAAATAATTTTCCCTTCTAAACATAGTATTTTTCCTTTATAGTTTTCAAGTATATTATGCTCTTCATTCGCAATTCTCACCTTTAATACTGCTGCAAACACGTTTAATCCAATCTCACCATATCACAATCAACAACAATAATTCATTGAATGAAACAAACAAACAAATCACTGCACTGTAACGATAAAAAAATGTTAGTTGTCCATTCGAAATTTACAATGGCATTGAAAAGAAATTGAATAAATATAAAGTCGTGATATACAGTGAGTAAAGCGTATAATAAATGAGTTTGCAAATTCAAAATCACGCGCCACTATGCATTTTTGCCGTTCATAAGCGTGTAACGATCGGCGAAGTACCGAAGACAAATGAAACTCGATCGTTAGTGACTATGTCAAAAATTAAATAAGACAGAAAAAAAAAAAATGGGGCTGGCGCAAGTAAGGAAGTGGCGAGGGAAAAGACAGAGCGAGAGAGATGGAGGTCGAGAGAGTAAAAGCAGCGAATTAAAAAAAAAATGGAGAAAAAATAAATAGTAATAACGTACAGTAAACCGCAGTATTTTCCCTTTCGCTCGTATCGAATTCGCCCTACCATCGGACCCCACTTGAGTCACACTGCCCCACTATATACCATTAGAGCTTGTGTAGTGGGGATTTGGGGATTGGGCCGCGCACGACAGACCCCTCGAGCGTACTAGCGCTCGCACACACAAGGACTTACGAGTCCACTTGGGTCCATAGTGCCACTCAACCAATCGATCGGTTCCAAGCCGCTGTCGCTACGGCTACTCATATAGAAAATACTTTTCCCTATAGATAATTTGCTTTGCACTCAAGCGTGTCTATGTTTAACGACGTTGAAAGAATCCAACAGATTATAACAATATAACAATATATTGTTTATTATTTTCCTCGCTCACTTTTCTATATTTCTGACAAAAAGAATTTATGCCGTAAAAATTTTTATTAGGCATACAATACATATACTTTCACTGCTGAATAAATAAACTCTAATTCAATTGACAGTGCAACGATTAAATTGATTTTATATATAGGTATACATATTTATTGATTTATTTGAATTGTATAATGCAGATGGAAAAATTATTTAGTGATATGATAATACGTGTATATATTTGATGTTACGCGTCAGCTCCATCGCTTTCTCCTGACATTGAATGTTCTTAAATGTCGACAATTTTATTTGACAGGTATAATTCCATACCTAAAACTCGGTCAGTGAAGAAAAACATATACATTATTTCCAATAGATTTCTTTATTGATAACGACATTGAGGAAAGCCGTGGAAAAATAATTGTGCGCATTCACATATATTCAACGATATTGCAATTAAAAAACGAGTAGTACAGTGATTATACTGATATATTGAAAAAAAAAATGGTATGAAAGATGGTTAACTATTACGACTTTATATCAGTCAGTTGCTATCCGTAGATACGATAAGAATTGAATGGGAATACCCTCAACAATGAAGAGAAAAAAAAAATGAAGATGAGCGGCAACTGGCGCAATAGTATCTTCAGCGTCTGACTGCTAACTAATTTTTCCACTTGCTTATTCAATTTGCATCGTCAGGTCATAAATATAATTGATATAAGCCAGCATAATATATTCAATATATTTTAATTTTATTATATATATACGCAGTGGAAAATGATAAAAAAAAAAAAAACACAAATTTCACTGTGATAACATAACATTTGTACAGTATAAATATACATGAGATAATTTTTTTGCGCATCAACGATCAAATGGAACTACGAGTTCATCATAACTCCACACCAATATCCGTCAATATGTATGCAATAGTGATATTGTGAAGAAAACCAATATGCTTTCAATAGTGACCTACAAATTTAATAAGTACCTAAAAAATAAGAAAGGAAAAAATATACAAATATAGAGAGATATGCAGGAATATATATTTAAATTGAAAGCTTTTACGAGTTAAAAATTTCTACTAATTTAATTATTATCGTGTCCATTATACGTGTGACATTACACTACACAGGAAAGAAACGAAAATTGATAAAAATATTAATATGTATTGGCAGAGATCTTTCTTATCATCCATTAATTGTCGTAAATCTTTCGGTAATGTTCGAGCACTATCGGCAACATAGAGAGAGATAGAGAAGGAGAGCTGAAGAAAAAAAAAATTCTTTTGCCTGTCACGACAACAGAACTAAACGACAGTTTGTGTATGTTCTGTGCAGTACAAGTCCACTAATATAAAGATATTTCACAATGTGTCGTATCAGCTGCCACCATGTGATTATTTACGCGATATTATATCTAATTTATACGGAATATCATAGTATTTGAGCTTTATTAATCCATTAGTCTCTATTAAGACTCTCACATAGAGAAACTAATATGTGAACGTCTTATGGAATAAATAACCTCAAACAACAAAAAAAAAAAAAAAAGAGAAATCAAAATCAACGTTTATGTATACAACATAAAAAACATATTGTTCATATTGCATTGCAATTACATTTACTTGGGCGCAGTATGTATTCTTATATTGACACTTGAAATTAATTTAATTAATATATGTATTATTTGATTGTTGATTATTACTATTATATAAAATAATATATTTTATAATAACATGCTTTGTCATTTTTTTCTATTTACGTGCAGCTTTCAGTGTCAAAACATAAATTAATTTTCTTTGTACGCCTTCACGCATTGTTTCTAATATATATATTTATATATATATATATATGTCGCAGTGAAATAACGAGATGTGGAATTTGATCAAATTCCAGAATTGCTTTAGTGAGATATGAAATAATATTGTTTAGATAGCGTAAGTATTTATTTAATAAACCATATTAATTGTACGCTAGGTAATACGACAATAATAATTGAAACTCAAATTATTTAATCAAAACGAATTAATAAAAGAAATAAATAAATTGATATTTGGAGATACAAAAAGAATGTTTTCAGTGAAATTTGAAACATTGTTAGTGAGTATAATTAATAAAGAATATTGTTGATTCATTTTGATGAAAACACCTTGTTGATTTGAGGTATAATATAGAGCTGTACGAGCAATTGTCTGTTCATTTCATCTTTTCACTAACACAGTTGACGGATTTGATGAAATCACTTATTTTTTTCTAGGAAAATAACACTGCACAGTTGGTATTTTACCATCTTCCGTAATTTAGTTATTTAACTAGGAATTTGATGAAATTACACATTTCGTTATTTCATTGCGACATATATATATTCATAATCGCCATTTACTTTATTGTTTTCATCTCATACCAGAGAGAAAATTAATTATTATTCTCATAACAATGGTTTTATCTGATTTTAGATTATTTCAACATTTATTATAATTTTTTTCTCTTGCTAATTAAATTTTACAATGCCAAGAATTGAAGAACCAGACGAAATAAATAATACCAATGATAATGGCAATGATGAACCTGATGATGATCAGGGTGGAATGTCACATGATTCAGAGTATGATGATGATCTTGGTGTACCAGACTCACTGGACATGAATTTAACATTGAATTGCTATGAAATGAATACTGCTGATGATAATCATGAGGAAAAAGAACGAAATTGCATTAAAATTATACCATTCTCAACAATTCATTCACCAGCTGTAAAATTCAAAAGTCAAAAGTACAATATATTCATTCCATGTGAGGATGTATTAGTAAAAATAATTGACGTTGAAAAGAGTGTTACGACACATCCATTAAATCCAAATTTATATACAATAGAATTTACACATGGACCCTTCGTATGGACGGTAAAGAAACGATATAAACATATACAAAATTTACACAATGCATTGAAAATTTATCGAACAAGCTTGAATATTCCATTTCCAACAAGAGGACACAGAGAGAGACGAAATAGTTTGAAGAATTTGGATGAAATTAAAGTGAAGAAAAAATCGAGAGGCGCTTTACCGAGGTACTCGAACGAAAATTAATAATATATGGCTGTATCATAATTAATTAATCAATTAATTAATTTGTATTCGTCATTTAGATTTCCAAACAAACCCGATGGCTTGATAGGTTGTGAACAATTAGATCATCGGATGAAAGTGCTGGAGGATTATTTGAGTAATTTATTGAAGATTGATATCTACAAACGTCATGCGGAAACGGTAAAAATAAAATAATAATCGGCCATTGCCTCAGAAAAACAAAAATGAAATACAAAAATCATTGGTTTCTTCACAATCTATTCTTTGTATGTAGATTAATTTTATGGAATTATCACATCTGTCATTCATTGAAGATCTTGGTGACAAAGGTAAAGAGGCGACAATATTAAAAAGAACTGGCTCAGGTGCAAAAGCAGGATGCAATTTTTTTGGATTAGTTGAAAACATGTGTTGCATGCACTGCAATTATTTTTGTACATCACTGTGTGGCACATGGCACAGACGACATCTCGTTGTGAAAGACACATTCGTCGCATATATCCGACCAAAAGACGGCACGATAAAGTCAGTGATATTAATGGACAATGGATTTGAGGTATGTTCAGGAATGTACGCGACGGGTTTACGAAATGGCCTACAAATAATGAACTCAAGTCGACATATTGTTTTGAAATGTTGGACGAGAAGAAAGGCAAAAGAGTGGTTGGAATTTATTCAAAAAGTCGCTCACAATCAAGGTAAAAAAAAAATCTTTAATTCACATCTTATGTAAAAAAGATTTTTTTTTTATTTCCTTTTTTTTCGATTTTCCATTCAGGAAAAGTTTTTATTCAAGAAAATCCACATCATTCATTTGCGCCTTATCGCTATTCAACACCAGCCACATGGTTTGTTGACGGTTCAGATTATATGGCCGCGATTGCCGATGCACTTGAAAGTGCAAAAGAAGAAATTTTTATTGCTGATTGGTGGTTATCACCTGAAATTTATATGAAACGTCCAATAATAAACGGCGATTATTGGCGTCTTGATAAAATTTTACAACGTAAAGCACAGGAGGGTGTGAAAATATTCATAATGATTTACAAAGAAGTGGAATTGGCATTGGGAATAAATAGCTATTATAGCAAACAACAATTGGTTGCCGGTCATTCGGAAAATATTAAAGTTTTCCGGCATCCAGATCATGCACGCGCTGGTGTAGTTTTTTGGGCACATCATGAAAAAATAGTCGTTGTCGATCAAACATTGGCATTCTTAGGTGGAATTGATTTGTGTTACGGTCGTTGGGATTCAAATGAACATCGATTAACTGACTTGGGTTCAGTACATCAATCAAGTATTTATATACCGACTAAAGGAAAAATAACGAGCACAAGCAGCAAACGAACTGTTCAAGTGTGCGTTGCCGATCATGTTTTATTGCCGCTTGCTATTGCAACAAATACAATTGCAATGGCAACTACAGGTTGTTTACCAATAATACCAATGCCAGGCAGAAGTATTTCAATGCCAACTCCAGCAGTTGAAATTAATGATCCATTTTTACTGTTGCCAATGCAAGAAAACGAACATATAAAGTGTGATACACCTGATATGCAGAGACGAAATTTATTTGGAATGGCGATAACAACTGTGGAGAAAGTTAAAGAAAATGTAAAAATGAAGCGCCGAGAATTTATAAATATGGTTTATAATCCGTATGAAATGAATTTTACTGAGGATGAGGATGAAATTGACAATGCAGTAATGCACGAGCCAATTGATGTTGAGGATGTATTAAAAAATAATGCGAATATATTATCGGGATTACCGGGCGCTGCTAAATTGTGGTTGGGTAAAGACTATACAAATATTATCGTGAAGGACTTTAATGATCTCGAACGACCGTATCATGATCTTGTAGATCGTAGCACAACGCCACGTATGCCATGGCATGATATTGGTGTAATGGTTCAAGGTGCATCAGCGCGTGATGTTGCACGGCACTTTATTCAACGTTGGAATGCAATTAAATTAGAAAAAGCAAAATTAAATATAACTTATCCATTTTTACTGCCAAAGTCATATCGAAATTGTTCAAGTTATGCGCCATTTATACCATCAAAATCTGTTCACAATGTTAAGTGCCAAGTGTTGAGATCAGTGAGCTCTTGGTCTGCAGGTTTTCTCGACTCTGACACAATTGAACAGAGCATTCACGAGGCATATATCAATGTAATTACACATTCGGAAAAATATATTTATATTGAAAATCAATTTTTTATTACATTGGCAAGTGCAGATCGTCACAATGTGAGAAATCGCATTGGTGAAACATTATTGAAGAGGATTTTACGTGCGCATAAGGAAGGCGCAATATTTCGAGTTTTTGTCGTGATGCCACTATTACCGGGTTTTGAAGGTGAAGTTGGTGGGCCAACAGGTACAACACTCCATACAATAACACATTGGAATTATACATCGATAATACGAGGCAAGGATGCTATATTAAATCGATTAATTGGTGCGGGTATTGATGATCCAAGTGAATATATAACATTTCACGGATTAAGAACACATTCATTGTTGAACGGCACTATGGTTACTGAATTAATTTATGTTCACAGTAAATTAATTATTGTTGATGATAAAATTGCTATATGCGGATCGGCCAATATCAATGATAGAAGTATGATTGCAACGAGAGACAGTGAAATTGCAGTTATTATTCATGATCAAGAGTTTGATAGTGGTACAATGAATTCTGCTGCGTATCCGTGTGGAAAATTTGTTGGTTCATTGCGAAAGCAATTGTTCCGTGAACACTTGGGATTGCTGTGGTCAAAGGAAAAAATAAATATTGATGATCCAATTAAACGCTCATTTTATATTGGTGTATGGAAGGAACGCAGTAAATGCAACACTGATATATTTGAAGAGGTATTTCATTGTGTACCATCGGACGCGGCAACAAACTTTACAAATTTAAGACTGTATCAAAATGCCGTACCATTATGTCATTCTGATCCTGTTACTGCACAAAAAATGTTGAAGAATATTAAGGGATATTTAGTGGATTTGCCATTAGAATTTTTGCGTGAAGAAAATTTAACACCTGCTGCCAGCACCGTTGAAGGAATGATGCCAACTTCTCTATGGACCTGACTGATTTATTATTCTGTATTTCTATTTGTCCTTTCGAAAAGACAGTATTACATTTACTTATGGATTTTATTCGGGGTGCTAAAATAGTGCAAGAATTGTTATTTTGTTTTTTTTTTTCTTATTTTAGTCAGTCACACACATAATAGAACTGATCGGTACATATGTATATTATATAGACTGAATATTCTGTGCCTTGCCAATATGTTATGCAACATATTTCACATCGCATGATTATATTATCTTTTTTATCAGTCTAGAACAGGTATATGGAGAAAAATTAAATCAACGTCATTGGTCTCATTATTATTATTATGACATCCGATTTATAAATGACTAATTGCTTTCAAATGCAGGGCATTGAAATATTTTTTGAAGGATTTAAACATATTTTACTGTACCTCATTAGACAATGCTCAATGCATATATATATATATATATATTGAAGGGGATTTTGCCAAATAAACTGTTATAACTGTTGTTTATATGTAATTAATAAAGAAAAATCTGTAATTACTCTCAATGATTATGCCAATCAATTACTCACCATATAATTCCGTGAGATGTTTCTTATGTGACATCATTGACGACACTGTGACACTAAACAATTGTACACACGTATGAACAATGCAATTTTTTTATTACTTAACCTAGAATTTGCACCGAAATAATTGTACATATATCCAGTGGATTATTTTATCAATTAATACGATTTTAATACGGAAAATCTTTATATTAATAAACATCGCACAGATACTTCTGATAAATTCATGATATCCGATCTCGAAAACAAACGAGTACACATTGAATAGACGATGCAATGTTGTTTTAGCGCGCACTTTGAAATATACTCGTGACTCTCTCTCTCTCTCTCTCCCTCTCACATTCGATGGGCGCGATTTTTTTTTAAATATAGCAGACGCCACACACGCCATCTTTGACTAAATTCGTCCACTTTCCAATTACTGACAATTTTGAAAATTGGTAACACTGATAATCGCAACAAAACTTTACTTCGCTTTTATCCCATTTATTGCCATAGCAGTAATAAAAATAATATTCATACTGTATTAACAAGAGATTATTAATTCATCAGAATTTAATTTGTAACTGAATACGAATTGCATTATATTATTAAATTGCAGCGATATGGTGAAAATAAAAACACACCGATGTAGAGCTTGTAGCCAATGAGGTGGCGTTTACACTAGGGTTAATTGGCTCTGTGACTACCATAACGTAAGATAAAAATAATTATGATATTTATAAATACATGTACGCAGAGATATATATTTGTGTGTGCATGTGTGTATATGCGTGTATAATATAACCGTCATCAGCCATGATGAAATGTGGTGTCGTGAGAAATCAACGAATAATGCAGATGATCAATTGTTGATTCAAGCTGTTGCGTCATTTGAAACCATAATTTTAAATAGTAATTAAACTCCATATATTTTACTTTTATTATTAATTTTCGTTTACATATAATTGCGGGTGTGCATCGAAGATTATTGGTACAAAGTGGTACAAAATATCAAGAGAGATTGATTTACAATTCCATATCAAAATAATAGTGATTTAAACGGCATAAAGTACGAAGAATATTACGAACGAAAAAAAAAACAAAAAC
>CAJUYH010000085.1:42979-70637 GCA_910591685.1 Galerucella tenella | reverse complement strand
TGAGGAAGATGAACTTTTAAGAATTATCAGAAATATGGAATAAACAAGAAACAAATACTGTATAATAACTGCTATTCAAGTGAACGATAGTATAAAAAAAATATTTCTGTATAATCATTGAAATAATAATCTAATTCGTGTTTTTGTTTTGCATTTAAGTGTTAAATTGAGAAACATTAATTTTTGGCATAAATATATATGTATAAAAAAATAAGTCGAAAAAGAAACAAAAAAAACCGCATTTAAATGCTTCAATAGTGTAGTGATTATATTCTTCTATACATAAAACAAATCATTTTTCTGTTTTTATTTAGTTGCCAGTGATGACTGAAAATTTAAGTAAAAAAAAAAAATTATTAATCACTTGTAGTACACCATTGTTTTGTTCCTACACTTTTTTTAAGAAGATGCATTCAATTAGTGATGATAATTTTTGTTTTATTTTCATTTCCTCCTGTTGCAAATGTTTGTAATGCATAAAAACATTCATGCTAGATGCGGTTGAGTGCCAAAAAGAAACAAAAAACTGTATAAACGCGCATTGTTGTCCATCAATGTTGATGCCAAAGACAATCGGTAATGAAAGACAAATGCACATGAGAATTTTGTAATTGCAAAAAAAAAAAAAAGATACGCCGATGTCATTGTGCATAGCTTTGCTTTTTGTCTTCACTTTCATTTGTGTACATGTAAGTGTCATAAGTTTTGTCAAATAAAGCACAAAGTTGCTTTTTCAAATAAACGAAAAAAAACATTCAAAACCACATACAATTAATTGGTCCATTCAACATAAACGCACCATTAGAGAATTCACAGTCCAATTGTGAACGTTGAAAAATAAATGTGATAAATGAAAAACAATTGAATACATATGAAAGTATATAATTATTTATGACAAAAAAAAAGTAAACGTCTACAAAATCACGTTAAATAGAGCAGAATGTGCTATTCCGATAATACTAGGAGCCATTACTGCGAATATAAATGCTTAACATATAAATAAAGAAAAAAACTTTGATCGATAACATTATTGCGATTTAGCTTTTGCTTCACAATCCTTAATCAACTGCATAAGATTCGGCCATGAAAATTCTTTGTCCTCCTCGTATAAATCAATAATCTCATCGTCCAAAATGCTGAATAATTTTTTAAATGGTGAAAATCGCAAGAGACTAGCTTTATCACCGATAATAATAAGTTTATGCTTTGCACGTGTCAACGCAACATTCAATCGTTTATGATCATTCAAAATTTCATATTGATCATTATTACGTTTTTGGAAATCGTTTTCGCCAGTACGAGTACATGAGAGCAATATAACACGTTTGTCACGTCCCTGAAATTGATCCACTGTATTGATCTCAACATTCGCCGATATCACACGTTTTAATAATTTAAGTTGTGCTTGATACGGCGCAATTACACCAATATCTTCAGTTTTAATTCCCGCCATTATTAATACATTCAATAATTGTAATACTATTGCTGCCTCAACGTAATTGCTGCAACGCGATGATTCGTCATCTCTATTAAGTACTGTATTTTGTGTATATAATGTTAAATGCATATTGTATGTTGTCCTAGTATTCAACATTACAACTGCATTTTTTATATCACACGTCAACGCACATTTGATCCATTCCTCGCACGATTCAAGTACCTTTATAAAATACATTGATCCAATTAATCATTATTATTAATGTCATTTTATATATTTCATGGTGTTATAGAATTTTACCTTTGGATTTTTCAATTTCAACGTTGCATTAGCAATTTCTTCATTTCCAACTAAAAGTTCACCTTTATAAGTGAGTTTATTTGCCAAATCCATTATTGGTTTATTCATTCGATACTGTTGTTTCAACATACGAGTATTGTTTACCGTGTCCAATCGTGTAAATAAATCCTCGTCCATACCCAATTTCCTGCAAAATAATTACTTGCAAATAATTATTCATGTATTCACAAAAATATCGATACTATTTTGTATAATTAATTGCTCACTGCCGCAATTTCCATTCAGCAAAAATACAATTACATACATTTACCAATTTTGTGTATCGATTTCAAACAAATAAATTAATGATATAATGACAATCTATCTATGTATTCACCTGGCTTTATTGGATGTGACAACAGCGGGCAACTGTTCAGGATCACCAACAAGCACAAATTTAATTGCATTGTACAGTGGACGAAGTAAAATTGGTTGCATCGCTTGTGTGCATTCATCCACAAGGCAATAGTCAAAAATACGCTTAGATAAAAGTGCGTGATTGGAACCGAGACAGGTAACCGCAACGATATTCTATAAAAGAGTTGTTTAAATGGAATAAATCCACTAATCAATCGCAAATAATTGTCAAACAAACCTTTTTCTTATACTTGGCATCCAATTGCTCTGGAGTTTGACATTCATTCAATAAATATTCAAAGGTTTTGTGACATAATGATGGATGAACTCGATTTTTCGAACCCAAACGTAAGAAATCGATATCTTTCTCATTCAACTTCTGTAATATGTTATCGATAGCCATGTGAGTATGGGCGGTAATTAACACTGAATGTCCTAAATATGATAGCATTTCAATTAACGCAACGAGTGTTTGAGTTTTACCCGTACCAGGCATTCCCTTTATTAGCACAAAATGTGTGGACATGATGACAGCCTTCAATGCTTCTTGCTGGTAATAATTAAGTTGATTCATAATTCGTTCGCCAGTTCCAATCAACAACCTCTCCGGCAATTTATTCGTAAACGTTGCAGGCTCTTTATCAATAATAATTCGTCGCAATCGCCTAGTGATATCATTATCTGACAGCATTGCCGCAATTGTTCCCAATGCTTTATATGGCAATGATATAGATTTCAATTCATCAATATGATAATACGACATGGTATTCCATTTTGAAATATCTTTGTCAATCAATAATGAAATTGAATCTTTGGTAACTGTAACAATACATCCATTAACAATATTAATTCTCATATCAGTGCTAATCATTGCATAATCATCGTTGGCAAACACTTTACGAAAATCATCAATTGGAAATGTATGTCGCAATATTTCATTTGAATCACGAATAAATTTATGAAGAAACATATCATTTTTTTTGACAATTGGCAAATCAATTGTCATATAACTCAAGCACGTGCGGCGATTTTCACGTTGGGTCGGTGATCGTGACCATATTGCATAATCGCTCGTAACACTTTTTTGAAATGAACTTTCCATTTGTAGCAATGACGCCCAATTGATTACATAATCAATATGATCAGTTGTTAAATCGTCTAAAAGTGTTTTTTGCAATCTTGAATGTGGATGACTGTCCGATAATAGCAAATTTTCATCGTTTTTTGCGTAAACACAACAAATTGTATTGAATGGACAACGTTTGCATGCGAAATTATTATGAATGGGCTCAGGTAACTCGGGCAATTTCCATTTATTACACTTCGCCATTGAAGAATCATTTGATTCATGAATAATTGTTGGTTCATGCGACAAATAGTGCGCCATCATATTTCTCAACAATAATAAATCACGTTCTTCGTGTCGTGTACCCTTTATTTCATGCATTACATTTTCTTTTATATAGAGCAATAGTCCAGATGATAAATTGTGGCCCAACGTTTGTAACATCATAATGTACAAATACACTTGACCTTTATGTTCAGCTGAAAATGATGAACGACCGGTTTTTATTTCAAGTGGCACTATTCCACGACGTTCATGGATAGTAACCTCAACTGTCGCGTCAATTTTACCCTTCAAACCCAACGTTGGAAGCCATACACTCTCTTCAATATCCCTGACACACTCAATTTTTCCAGCAAAATTATCATCACACTGCTCTGGTTTGTTTCCCTCTATATAGCGTAAAATGAATTCGTATATCTTTGGTACATATTCCGATATCATATCTTTAAATTGCTTGAGAGATAAGTCCGATATGTATAGCATAACAATAGTTGTTGGTAATTTAAGAATTCTATCAAGCAATTCCCAAATACCATTGAGATCGTAAATTTTGTCCTTCAATGCAGTTTGTAGCAATTCGTGAGTTATACTGCCACATGTCAGTGCTGCATCATTTGCCTTTGTGTTTGGTAAACAATCAATTCCTGCATACATTTGCTGAAGGATTCCCTTACGATTGCAATATAAACCGTTAACAACTGATGTACCAGACACCAATGTATCTGGTTGTGTCACACACATTCCATATTCATTATTTATTACCCATTTATTCTCAAATTTGCAATATTTAGCTTTAATTATGACAAATTCACCAGGTTCAACTGTTACATCACGCCAATTTTCGGTACACAAAACGACAGCAGTGTTGGATAATTTTGTATCACTCACCATCAATTCTATGTATCTTAATGTTCGATTTATTTTAGTAATTTTACAACGTCTATAATCGCTTAAATCCAAACTACGATTGATACTATTATTATCATCATCAAAGTCATCATTCCAATCATCAGACAATAATTCATCGATACCGTCTAAAAAATGTATGTCACTTGTATTCAATCCTGAATCTGTCGTAGTGACTTCTGCTGAGCTTTGGCTAGTAAATTGTTCCTTTGTTGGTTGACTGTCTATTGATAATAAATTCGGCAAAGTTTTACTATGATGTCGGGATAATGAACAATTTTTTGGACATGGTGGTTGTGAATTATTTTTTAATGAATCGGAATTATTCTTATCGTTGTCGTCGTCGTCGTCATTGCTATCTGAATTATCGGACAATAATTCATCGATACCTTGTGAAAATTGGATATCACTAGGATTCAATTCAAGATAATTATCAGATACTGCGGAATCTTGACTAATGAGTTTTTTTGACGACTGACTTTGCAAATTGTCCTTGTCACAAATGTCGTCAGTGAATTCAGAACATAATTCACTTATTAGAGCACTATTATTAAAATCAATGTCTTCATGATATTCACTATTTTTATCATCAGTCTTTGAAAAAACGTTATCACAATTGTTTATTTGTAATGGGCATATATCCTTCTTCAATTTCATTGTACTACTGATACTTGTAAAATTTTTTTTGCTTTTATTAGAAGGCATTTTTGTAATGTCTATGAAATTTTCTGAATCATCTGACTCATCACTTGTCAAGTCAATAATGTCCATTATTTCATCAGTTGGGACGGGCATAATTTTTCGAATTTTCTGCTGAGACATCTCAATTGTATCACAATCATTTATTGTTGATATTGATCTTTGGCGCTTATTCATGGTGTTTGTCTTCTGTAAAACCTAACCTCAAACAGTATTATTCTACAATAATTCGGTGTTAGCATATATATGACATTTAGCAATATTTTATCACCATAGAATAATGGAAACGAAATAATTAATAATTTTTGCAAATATATTTGCGTGTGATTAATCTACTGACGATGCCGAATGCTTCAGAACATGCGAATGAATTCAATTATTTTCGTGGTGAGAAAAATATTTATACCGGTATATTTTGCATACACATTGAAACAAAGAAATAAAAATATGCGCGAAAAACGGGCGTGTATTATTTCAATATCGGCTGTCAATGAAATTACGCAATAGACTCGAAGTTTATTTCTGTCGTTTTTCTGTATTTGGTGATTGGAGATGAGAGGAGACCGTCATTTCTTATCCTCGTCAATTGACCGTCATTTTATTGCACGGTCACTACTCTAGCACGTGATATCTCTTGTTTTTCCGCGGTATTTCAGTTAGCATACCATCTTGTACTACCCATCCACTGTCGAGCAGAAAAATAAGACAAAAAACAAAGTTTTTAGGGTCAAGTGGGTATATATATATATATATACATATATAAAATAGAGAAGGTGTTGAGGCCGTCTTATTCCAAAATTGAATAAACATACCCAACATAACCTATACAATTTAAAGAAATGTAGAGTATTGAGACTTGACAATTTTTAAGTGTATAATATAAATGAGATGATAAATTATATAGAATATAAATAAATAAACAAATATAAAATGGAACGAAATAAACCAGCTATTATCAGCCGTGCAAAGAGTAAAATTGCTCAACATCCATCTGATTTATTTGCCCTCGGTTCAAAAAGTAGCAGAGGTGAGACTTTAGAATCAAAGCGACCTGGTGTAATTCATGGTAAAGGAAGTACATCATCATCATCGAGTGTAAGCTCAGATAGAAAAAAAGAAGCGCCTCCTGGTTCTTTACAATCACATATACCGCAAAAAAAACCAAAACTTTCCACACATGCTTCACATATAAGGCCGCCAAATTCTAGTGCTGAAGCATGGGAAGTTGTTGCACTTGATTGCGAACCAGCTGATCTTGTGCCAATGGTGCTTGAAGCAAATGATAATGACGAAGGTGACAAAGTAATCGGTGTGATTTGCGGCGCTATAAAAACATTAAAAAACCAAAGATGGAAACCCGACACATTGTTGTACATGGGTTTGATGTATTTGGCAAAAATTCGTCCGTCAATATTTTCCAATGACTGTATATTACACGCACTATCATCATTGTTGAAGCGTGACCAATCACACAATTTTAAAAGCAAAGGAAATCCATTGGTTCCTGTATTAGCAGCGAATTTATTGATGCGAGGCTATCACGAGAAAAAAAATTGGCCGGATATTTTCGTGAAATTGTATATTGAAGATGCATTGGGCGAACGTGTATGGGTGGATCATGAAGAGTGTAAAGGTTTCACTGACAATATTTTGATGGGTTTCAATACGAGACATCCACCAAAAAGTGCATTGCAGCATGAATTGTCCGTATTGACACTACGTGATTGTCACAGTCCATCAACAATGGAGGATGAAGATTCAGGCACATCACTTATTCAACTTACTGGTGATAAAGATAAGTCTGAATTCAATGTAAGTCCACGTTATGCTCATTGTCCAGAGAATATTGAAACAATTGTACTTGAGGCTGTTAAAGAGCAATTGAATCGTCGCCAACCCGAAGCAATAACGAAAAATTTCTTGAAATTGCTCTCGTCTGCATGTGGCTTTGTGGAAATACGCAATGTTTCAGTGCCACGATTGGAAATGTGGTTGCACAATCCAAAATTAATGAAACCCGCTCAAGAATTATTGATATATATCTGTTACAATTGTACAACGCACACACAACGCGATGTCGAAGTTATAAGTCAATTGGTAAAAATGAGATTAAAAACAAAGACTGTTGTTAATTTATATTTGAATGGTGTTAAAGAATTGATTGGTTTACATCCGGAAAATTTATCAACAATATTGAAACATACAATTTACAATGAATTATCGAATGCAAGAAATCCAAATAATATGGTAATATTGGCAGTTATATTTCAAACAGCAGGTGAAGCATCAGCAAAATTATTAGCGGAAATATTTCAAGATTTGTTGATGAATCGTGAGGATTTTTTGCGGCCATTGCGCGCACTGTTTCGTGAAATTGTTCGTGTTTGTCGCTATGATATCAATATGATTACATTGGCGCGCACATTAATGGCTGAGCGTTCACAAATTTCACAGCAGTTATTGACATTTGAATTTAAAGAACGAATGTTTATGTCTATTATTGATTTATTATGTTTGTGTATATTTTTGGCAATTAGTCCACAAGTCAAGGAAGCGGTATTACTTGCGCAGCGAAGTGACAAAAAAGATCTTGCACTATTACGGCAATTTCAATTATTAGTGGCAACAATTCAATATGATACAACTGCGTGGCTTCACAATACCGCAAAACAAACATATGGAATTGGTCGCAACGAAATATTACATGCAACACAAAAAATAATGCTATTGGAATCACCCGAGCAATATTATAAACTTGATAATTGGCCACCAGAAACCGATCGCGCGGCATTTATGCGAATTGCAAGTGAAGTTCCACTATTACAAAGTACACTCTTGGAGATCTTAATGATGGGATTTGCCAAAGAAAATGGTATAACACATTTGGAGATTCTCGAAATTACTGATCAATTAATTCGTCGAGGAGCGGGAAATTCAACTGAAAATTTCCCAATGTTACAAGCCGATGAGATAAATATCTTTGAACTTATATTCAATCTTTGTATTTATCATCCACCTGACTCAATAAATACACCAGTGGGATATGTTGCGCCTTCATTGGCAATATCAAATCACTATTGGAAAGGTTGGATTATGTTATTGACATTGTCTGCGCACAATCCATCGACAATCGGTGACATCGGTTGGAAGCGTTATCCAATATTACGAACATTCATGGAAATGTGTATTACAAATAATTTTTTATATCCATTGCCAACAATGGTATCGCCCGAAATGATTGAGCAGGAACGTGCCAAGGAAATGCAAATAGAGGTGTTGGAAAAACAAGTTATATTGGAGTACGAATCGCATTTAGCCGCGGCTTCAACTCGTGTACAAATTTCCGAATCAAACAGCCTTCTATTATCCCAAGTAATCAATATGGATCCAGCGGGTATTGCACGTAGACCACCGCCAGCAGTTCTGGAGCAAATTCAATTATTAAATACATCACATCGATTGGGACATTTGCTCTGCCGCTCACGGAAACCCGACTTTTTATTAGATATTATTCAACGACAGCAACAAAGCACATCGCAGAGTATGCCATGGCTGGCTGATCTCGTACAAAATAGCGAAGGTTCATTGAATCAATTGCCTGTCCAATGTCTGTGTGAATTTTTACTATCAACTACTTCTCAAGCAGTCGATAAACAACCGCGTCAACAGCAATTATTGACTCATCTACAAAAATTACTTACTGATACACATGAAGATCAACAGCATGCTTGTGAAGTATTGGAATACTTTTTGCGACGATTGAGTAGTCAACAGAGCAATAGTCGTTTGCAAGCAATACTTGGATTGAAATTGGTATTGGAGACGATTCCACTCGAGGACGAAAATATGGATGTTGATGGCGATAGTGATAAAGAAATTTGGTTATTACGTAAATTACCATCTATACCACATTTCCTTGCGGTACGATCATTAGTGTCAACTGCATTACGTAACGCCTGTCAAGTTGAAAATAATCCAGAATTGGTTCGCGCGTATATTGCCTATCTCGCTGACCATACTGTCGATGATGACTTGCATGAGCTCACTGATCTTGCCAATGAAATATCGCAATTGGTTGTTGAACGCAGTACAATAACAGCCGCTATATTACCCGAACCCGACAACGATTGTCTTCAAGCAAAACAAACATTGCAGGCATTCAAAGCAATTTTTTGCAACTATTTAGAGAAAGCACGTTCGCCGCGCGGCGAAAGTTTCACATGGTCCGAGAGCCAAGATCAAATATTGGTACAGTGGAGTACCGGTGAAGAATGTACAATGCATATATTAGTTGTTCATGCAATGATTATTCTTTTAACTTATGATGTTGTTGATGAACGTGGTTTGTCAAATGATTTATTGGAAACATGGTTTCCAGAAGTTGGCGAACCGCCAAAAGCCTTTTTGGTTGATACAAGTGAAGAGGCATTACTTATTCCCGATTGGCTAAAATTAAGAATGATTCGTAGCAATGTGCCACGTCTAGTTGATGCGGCATTGAAAGATTTAGAGCCACAGCAATTGGTATTATTCATTCAGAGTTTTGGAATACCAGTTTCGTCAATGAGTAAGCTATTGCATACACTGGATGTAGCAGTGCAAATTGATCCGAGTTCAGTTGGCGATGCGGTTCTTGATAAAACTTACATGGCACAATTGGTTAAAGTTCAACATCGACGTGGAGCAACGGGTGGATTGGTATTTGTTCAAGTGTTGCAATTATTGGAGCCACAATTGCCTGATGGGCCGTTAGTAATTGCGGAAAAATTGCAGGAGCCACTGCCACAAAGTGCAATGGTAAAGAAACAATCAGTTATTCAATGTTCAGTTAAAACAGACGTTCCCCATTTAATTAACAAATTGTTTATTGAAAATATACCGATGGTACAGAAGGCAGAGGCTTATCACCGATTGCACAAAATTCTCGCAAAGGACTTACAAAGATCACCGCGAGAAAGTGGCGCTGTTATATTGGCTATTCAACATATTTGCAGTGTATTGAGTTCAATGCAAGTGAAACAATTTTTAGCATCGCTCGTTCATATGCCACAATATTCATGTACATTCATGAGAATTATTCTATTGCCATTGAAAAAACCAACGACGAGCAGTCATGTAATAGATTTAAGCCGTAGTATGTGTTTAAATCTTATATCATTGATTGGTGATGTTAAAGCACCAATACTTTCGATTTTACGTGACTTCGCTGATGTTCACAAGTCGAAAATGGAACGACGTAAAGAATTAATTATGTTTGCGCAAAATCATGAACCCAATGCTATTTTGATGAATACAGATCCAATTAATTTGGAGAGTGTGGGCGGTACATTGTTGGATATTTGTTTGAAAGAACAGAAAAATGATATATTGGTTGAAGCAATGGCAAAATTGTTGGTTTCTGATAGCAATGCGGGATTGGTGAAACCTAGAACAGGACTATTAATTGATTGGATGGCGTCAATTGAACCCGAACTCATTGGTGTCTGTCCAACATTGCAAATGAAATTGCTATTTGGTAAAACTCAAGTGCATATAAAGATGGACGATGGTATTGTTAATTCACACGCTTGTCGGCCATATTTATTGACATTATTAACTCATCGGGCGAGTTGGGCAACTTTACACAAATGCGTTGGACATTTATTGGATAAATGCGATGAAGGTTATGATCCCACAGCTGTCTTAGATTTCCTGTGGGCACTCACTTGCAATCCAAAGTTATGGCAGGGCCGCGATAAATTCACTCCAAAGCACTATATTCCAGAGAATATTTTGTTGCTTACAGAAAAACAGCTACTAACATTGGTAGCTTACTTAGTTGCTGAGGCGATTATTGTACACGATCGACAGGGACGAAAATTTTCATTAACACAAATGGAATCGCGTCTGGATTTGCTTCAACATTGCTTATCAACTGAGGAAAAATTTACCAACAATGTGGTGAAATATCTGGCTGAGCGTATGATGACCAATGATAATTCAATTGAATCAGACATGGCACATCAGTTTCTTTTGCATATGTACATGAGAATACCGAAGGTTATTTGTTTTTTAAACCAATTTCAAGCCAAGAAATTCGTGGGAACCGCAAAGATTACCGATTGGACGGGATCAGTATTGGATTGTATGAGTCATTCGTTATTAACGGCATTGGCTGCGACACCACGGCAAAAATCCTGGATTTCAAAGTCACAAGAATTTGAATTGTGCGCGAGGAAAATGGCAGCGGTTCATCCAATTCTTGTGCTGCGTCAATTACCGATGCTTGCATCATCATTAATGGGCCGTTCATATTTAGATTTAAGTGAATTTCGTTCGGGTCACCATCACAATTTATTCTCGCAAGTTATGGGTATTTTGGAGCTATTGCAACCGTATCTATTCAATGAAGAGCATCGCGAAGCTCTTGAGAATACTTTAGAAAATTATTTTCAATGTTTTCAAAATTATGGAGCGGTAAAGGATCACCATCATTTAACACCGCTGTTGAGTAGATTTGTTACATTATTACAAGCCTACATAGCGCATGATGCTCAACGTGCCCTGAAGTATTTGCACGGCCATGTTCAAGTTTTGCGTGAAATTCATTCAGTTTATCCAAGTTTAATGAATTTAAGAGCATTAATTTCCGCGATACCCGGTCCACGAGAAGGCACCAATGGCGAAGAAATATTTCTCAGTGGCCCACCGCCAACAACACATCTGGAACCAAATTTACCGCAACATTGGCCATCACTCATTACAACTCTCAGCAAAATTCAAGGCGAAGGTACATATCGCTATATTACTGGAAAATGATTGGAAAATTTAGCAACTTGGTAATATTGGATTAATATGATTATTTATTGCAGATGTATTTTCAGCGCTGCAAGAAATTGAACATTTCTCTTCTCGCAAGCCGTCAGTACTTGAATTCGTTACAGACAGTATTACTGAACTATTAGTATCGCCACAGGGGAATGTAAGATCACTGGCGCATTCACTTCTCGCGCGAGCATTAAAATATCGTCCAACACCAAATCCCAATATACTTTCGGCATTTCAACGATGTTTAGATAGCCCAAGATCAGATATTTTGATGTCCGCCTTGGATAGACTGCCTGACATTGTTCTATGCATGCAAGGTACATTCTATTTTAATTTTAATTTATTCATATCTAATGATAATAACAATCAGTATTTAATTATTTCGTTTTTGCAGAACACGCTTTGCCATTGATGCAAAAAGTATTTGAACTTGGGGTTAATTCAAATGTGAACACAGTACCATATATTAATAAGAGTATTGCATTATTAAATATACAACAAGGATGCTGATGAACGAAATATAAATTGTTGCATAAATAAGTTGATACGCTGATGAAGATTATTGTAAAAAAATTTATACTGTTTTTTTTTATATTCAATGTGTTGAAATGGGTTTATTAAAAATGTCTATGTACATTAAAGGATTTTTTTTTATCACCATCCCCTCGTGTCAGTGAATTCTGTCAAATGCCTTTGGTGATATGTCGTTAACTGTGTAAGCCTTCATAAAACTAGCGATTGCAGCCCGCAAATCCCAGCCAGCTTTCTCCAAATATTCATGACAAAATTGCAAATTCATTGTCGTAACGTTCGATAGAAATTTCAATAAATCACTTTTCTCCCCCGCACTCATAAGTATTGGTTGAAAGTGTGGGATTTTATTCAATCCTAATTCAACATCATTGCCCTCCATCATTGCGGCATAGCCACTTTGAATATGGTATTGATCATTCACAATTCGATATTCATTATCCTCCTTTTCGACAATTATAAATGTACGATTGAATAAAAGTGATATCGGGAATTCACGATAAAAAAATGATCCTTGAACACATATAACAAAATAATTATTCCCATGATGAATTAAATCAACGGAAAAATGTTTGTAATCATGAAATGTTGGTGGTATGCGTCTCATACAGTCAATAATGTCATTGGCGCCATAAACAAGATATTTATAACATCGAGAGTAATCAACAACTTTTAACAAATTTCGATTTATGTTTATGAGCTTTGTCAATTGACGATGACGGGGATTGGCAATTTCACCAACAGTTGCAGAAAAAAATGCATCTGATTCATAGAGACCGTATAAAACATTTCTGTCCTTTTGATCGAACAATGTAAAAAAGTGCTTGACAAATTGTTTAACCAAATTTATATGCGATTCGTCACTCAAATAATACGATTGTGTTGCTGGAATACATTTTCGCTCTTGATCAATAATTGCACCATCCAATTTCTGCAATTGTGGAAAAATATATTTAACAGCTTGTATGTAATCTTCAGCATTAGTATATTGAGAACAAATTGGATTTCCATCTAACCACAATTCAGTTATTTTGAATTCAGTGAAGTAACGTAAATAATCGATATTTTCAATGTTATTAAAACTCAAGTCGAGTTTAGTTAGATTATAATTAATTAGTTTTTCATATAGCATTACACCTTGAAGTTTATTGTTACGTAAATTTAATTCTTTTATTGTTAGTTTATTGTCACGTTGATTACCAATTCGCATTTTACAGCATCTCAATACAAAAACAAATACACCGGGTGATGATAGTGGACAATAAATTGGTGATAATTCTTTGCTATGTTCGAAATCTTGGAGATTTAATGATTTTTTTAGTGGATCCCATCGTGAAACAAGCGCATCAGCAATAACACGATGTGGATTAATTTGTAATTCTTGCATATTGATAAAACCAAGAACAATATCCATTTTTATTATCAGTCCATCCGCCAATGCTATTTGAAAACCTTGTCGCACAAGTGTCTCAATAGCGGCTATACTGCATTTTGCAAGAAAACTACCTTTTTTTCCACTATCCACCTTGTACATTACTGGTAGTAAAACTTCTGGTCGACATATTGCCATTACTGCATCTAAAATAACTTCTTTTTCATAATCCACAGCATCGAATACTATAAATTTATGCCAGAGGTCTTGTCTCGCTGCTAATGCAAGTTCATGATTGTTAAATGATGGCTTTGTGTATGTAAGTCGTAATGGCTCCCATGTTGAGTTTTTCACTGATTTTGATGTCGAACTCATGCTTGTAGCCATTTAATTGGAATAAACTTTATTTATTTATTTCTTCGCAATGATCTATAACTATTTTCTGTTCATATTATTTTTTAGGTTATATGAAAGATATAGGTAAATATACTGAACCGAGACGAAGATTGGGTTATAGCTGCTATATATGTTTGGCATCTTTCTCCTTCCACTGTATATTTTTTCAATTCAAAACCGTCACTTATACACGATATGCGTGCGGCTCCTTGATAAATTCGAAACATGGCGGGGTTGTTTTTGTGAATAAATCACGAGAGTAACAGAAAAAAAAAGAATTAATAAATGCATTGAATTTTTTTATTTGGTTGACAGTAAAACGAAAAGCGTGAAATACAGGGGAATGTTGAAATGCATCGTTGCCTTATCAAATCAATTGCAATTATTACTTTTATTTTTTCTCCAATGAAACTATTCATTCAGTTTAATGCGCTTAAATTCTGACAATTCAGAATCAATTATATGTTATTTACAATTTTTCCACTACACTTTAAATTCTTATTCTACTTTGGGCGAAAAAAAAAAATAAATATTTTTAATATGAAGATCATACACATATACGTAATTGTCCCAAGGCAGTTGCAGCTTTTCGTAATAGAGCTTAGATTTATTAAAATTATGATAAATATGTGTGTGCATACCTATGTTTATATATATTTATACTAATTATTGACACTAAAAAAATTTATTTCATCCCAACTGAGTTATATAAGCAAATTATCATTGAAAATCCAACATGAAGCACGAGAATTTTTGGCAGTGTCTAGCGATTAAATAAATGATCAATTCATTGCGAAAATTAGTCACATAACAGTGTGCTTATTTTTATTTTTTATTTTTGTCAAGCAGCAAATATGAAATACAATTGTCATGCCCTGCATAATACCCTACAGTGATAAAATATCTAAGAATACAAAGGTCAATTATCGAAGAAAAATTCTATCTAATTGAGTGAGTACGAGCAATAAATTTAATTAACAATATCGTCACATTTGTACTGCCACGTATTCGTCCTATACACTTGAACAATTTTCAAATACACCGGTGTCCTATTATTGATAATAAATGAACACGTAAAACCTAATCCTTGTGATCAAGTGAACAATGAACACATTTGAGATCACCAAATCAAATAAGAGACAGGGGGAGAGAGAGAGAGAGGCCAAAAAAAAGGAACACTTTGGAATAAAATCTTTAACATCTCCCATAGAAAAAAATTTAATTTCGAACAACATGAACCATTCAGATCATCAAATTAATCAAAAAATTTCTTCAAATATACTTATTTAACGTCACTTTTTTCTAATTCCTCTCCTTCCTCTCCTTTTTACAATTGTCAATGGGTCCTCTTTACAGAATTATTCAGACTATATTTTCTTTTTGTATATAATAAAAAGTATTTTGTAAAATCAATTGCTCATACGCGTAAATATATGTGATGAGATAAATTACAAATATTGGTGGACATTATATAAAGTTGGTTTATGATCGTTACATTGTTCAAATAAAATTTTCTAATCGCCAAATGTTCAATATATATGTCGAGGTTATAAAGCGAGCCACGGATGATTTCGAATGGACTCACGACTACGATCGCCATAATCGTAATTCAACTCAATTCCCATTGGAATATCCTCTTTTGCTGTCAATACTAGATGTGGCGTGTTACCAATTTCAACTACACGAGCTACTAAATTACCATTGCGACTGTGATTCACCAATCTACCTAATTTATCAGTCTCAGCTGTTGCATCAACACTGCAACATTATTAATTTACATTAATATTAATTGATTGACAATTCAATATCATTTTGATATTTAAATGTTAACATTTATATTCTTACCAATACTGATGATTACGGTGCTGAAAATAATACATATAACAACCAGTATTTTGATCTTTTCCATAGTCAGCTTCACGTTTTTTAGCCTCCAGTTGGTCAATCAAATCGCCAGCATATTCAACAACAAATTCGCCCTTTTTAAATTCACGTGTTGTTACAACACCACGACCTTTACCAACAAAATGCTTAACTTCCAATCCATCCTCCACTTCGCACAATACTTTATTTTCAAGATCACGTTGTTTCTCTTCGAGCACAGTCTTCTTGCATTTTCTAATGCTTCTTCGTACGGGAAAATACTCAGTTACTTTATGGTTTAAATGTGCAATATTGAACTCATTTGATTTCAATTTACCACGGCCGCGTGGTGGAATTTTTTTCGCAATTAATTCAACGTTATTCTGGCCATTAACAAATGGCTTTTCATCTGCACCTTCGGTTGAACTTCTCGTATCTGAATCGTCACTTTGGATATTTGGCAGATTGATGCGATGGGGTGTTAGTGGATCATGATACGGTACAGCAACGGGTGTTTCTATAATAAATAAATATTGTTCATGGTTAATGTGAAAAAATGAACAACTGACTTTTTGAATAATTAAAACGAGGGCGAATGAAATACCATCGGTTTTAAAAATTTCATTCATTGGCGATGTGTCAAGCTCTTCAAGTTTTATTTTAGTATCACATTCATTGTGGAACAATGAACTTTCTGTTATGAAGCAATTGGTGTTAGTAATTTGTTGGTTTCGTGATGATTTGCTATTCGAATGGCCATTAGCCTGTGAAAAAAAACAAAAACAAAACAAAAATTAATATTAAACTGTTTGGATTTTTTATAATGTTAAATATTGAAAAATATTTATACCTGTGGTGAAAAATATGATGTAATGCATCCTGGCGATTTTACGGATTTGTTCAATATTCCTCTGTTACCTGGTGTTGAATTAGATTTTGTATTGTCTATTTGTATAATATCTTTTTCTAATTTTATGTCTTTTTTTAATGGCGACATGGTCACGCCATTAATTCCATTCAATTTTGATGATCTCGTATTAATTGGATTTGATGCCGGTGCACGTTTTCTCCGTCCTGTAAATCAAATATTTGAAAGTGGCGCGCTTTTTCTGTACAATTTATGGCGTCCCCAATAATGCAATGTATATAAATTTTACAATAATGAACCTTAATTACAATAATTATGTATTATTATGAACGATAATCAATAATAATATACATTTTTATGAATAAACATACGATTATTTCATTGAATATCAATTGAAACAACTGAATATCATCGTAAAATATACCGAAATATGGTTGGAAATTGTAAAAATATTTGGAGAATATTTGTAATGAGTTTAACAAAAAAGTATTCATCAAATATAACCTGAATAATTTTTTCAATAGCTTTAAAATCATTTAATAGCACTACTTAATTAAAGTGTCATTTTACCTTTCACCATGATTTCCCTCGCTTCGTTCAATTTATTTTATTGAACGACAATAACAATTGTATTCTTGCAATTGATCAAAATAATTTGCCTTGAGATTCCTAGTAATTTTTTTTCTACAATACACCGTATTTATACACACACCGCGATTGTACATACCGCGATGATTAAAATTAATATTACACGCACAGTCAATACGGTGGACGACATAAATACACCCATACACACACCCTAGAGTTTTGTGGGCACCTTTCCGATTTTTTTTTTCTTTTTTCCCACTCAGTTTATAAAGTTCAACAGTAGGAACAAGAACTACTACACACACGCTTCTATGAAAAAATTATGAAATTTTCATTGGTCACGTACTCTACTATTGTATCATACACCACAATCAAATGATGAATTATGACAGTGAAAAAAAAAATAGCATCAATTGCAACATTGGCATTACAAAATTTTAATCAATATCAAAATATTTTATTTCCTCGATATAAGCAAAAATTTTAACTATTAATTCTTGTACTATTCAGCCATCTTTTTCGACAATAGCATGGAACAATGTTACGAGCGGTTACACAAGCCAAGCGCCATCTTCAAAACGAAATTATAACTGTATTCGAATTATCTGTTTTTTTTTATCTAAATAATACATTAGTTGTAAGTAAAACAGAATTCATGGTACGTGTACATTTTCTAGATACCAATGTCAGTGTAGTTGATACAATTTCACGTTTTTTTCAAGCAAAGCGAATTTTTTTTCTAATAAATACTACGTGCGAATTTTTACTCTTCGATAAATGGCGAAAAAATCAGAAGCTGCAGGTTGGGAAGGTAATGTGAATGTATTACATCAATTCACTCATATATTTACTTTAATTATGTAAATCAACAGTTGTGCTCATCATTCGCATTGAATATATATCTAATAAAATTTCACAACTATGTACAGTAATCACAAAATGTTTATTTTTATTGAATTTTCAGTGTTGATATGTTGCCAAAGATTTTGACATTGACGTTGCAATTCTAATAAATAAATTATACATTATAGTATTTATTAAATGATATTTTTTTGTGAATGACAAAACAACACAGAAATATTGAAGAAAATTGTTGAACAAACAGCAGTTATTGTTAGCTGCAAATAAATCATATTTATTTTTTGGTTAATTTTACCATTTTTACCATCACAATCACAGATCTGAGAAAACAGGCAAGACATTTGGAAAATGAAATTGATGCGAAATTGGTGGCATTCAGTAAACTTGGCGTTAATGCTGGCTCGAGTCATTCGAGTGCTGATACCGTTCCACTACTGGATGAAGATCATGTTTTTGATAATATGACATCGGAGATTGAATCGCTATTGGCTAAAGTATATGAATTTACATCATACAACAAATTTAAATGAATATCAATTGGTAATGTAAGAAAAATATGAATAAAATTTTATAGCCATGTATAATAAATTTCTAGCTAATGGATATTAATGAACGAATGAGTGGGATTCAAGCGAATGACGCAGCAATGTTACACACAATGCAAAGACATAAAGAAATATTGAAAGATTATAACTTGGAGTTTAATAAAATACAAAATAATTTTACAAGTAGGAAAGACAGGGAGGATTTGCTTGGTAGTGTTCGAAAAGATATCGAGTGTGTATCAAATAATTCAATCAAACAATATGTACCATAAATTGAATTTAATCCTTACC
The DNA here is from genome assembly GCA_910591685.1 of Galerucella tenella. Classification (NCBI taxonomy): domain Eukaryota; kingdom Metazoa; phylum Arthropoda; class Insecta; order Coleoptera; family Chrysomelidae; genus Galerucella; species Galerucella tenella. The sequence continues at coordinate 51,428 of CAJUYH010000085.1, read as the reverse complement.
TTCTGTTATATTTAATCATTTCAGCAATTACAAAAGTGGAAGTGGCTTGAATCGACGTGATATGTATTTAAAAGAGAATCAACATATTCACAAGTAAATAATATATTGAAGAATATTGCTTTTTATATATTTCAAAGTCATTGTAATATTAAATACTATTGTTTCTAATTATTTTTCATTCTCTCTGCAGTTCCGATCGTTTAATCAATGATCAAATAAGCATTGCAATGGAAACACGCGATCATTTGGTAACACAACGTCAGGCATTCAAAAAAATCCAAACACGATTTAATGATATTTCAAATAGATTTCCAGCTGTGAATAGTTTGCTGCAAAGAATAAATTTACGTAAACGACGTGATTCATTGATTCTCGGTCTTGTTGTTGGATTTTGCACATTTTTAATATTACTATATGCCTTTCATTGAATTCACAATTTATATAATAATTTTCGCCATTAAAAAAAAATGAATTCACAGTCAATATACAATTACAACCAATCAGTACCAACAAAAATTCATTCCGTATATCAAAACTACTTTCACATTGTGTCAACGAAATTCTTAACAATCATCGACAAAAAAAAATGAAATGAAATTTATTAATTAATTGTTATGGTGGTAGAAGATATGATTATTATGGTGGTATTGGTTAATGTCAAATGTGGGAGATGAAAGAATAATTGGCACAGAATTATTACCATAAGAAGCGAAGTCTGTACATATATTTTATACGATAAATATTTCGAGTATACTTTATGAAAACTCATGTAGCATGGAATTGAATAGAGCTATAATTATTATTAAATGTCATAGACACAATATAGTTGAATTAATAAAAAAATAAAATGATATAAATCCAATAAATCATTTTGTTCTTTGCCTTTATCTCATCACAATTCCAAATAAGTAATAAACATTTTAGAGTTGGATCAGCTAAAAGATGTACTGGTTTTTACATTTAACTGAAACATTCGCACTCACGCGCATATATATATATATATATATATATATATATATATGTTTGTATAGTATAGTTTTGTATATTTTTTTTTCTACCCTCATCACCACTTGCAAACAGTGACCCATCTATATCAGGACAATGCGAAAGCATTAAGGAAGGGATGATGCCGAGCAGTAGGTTGGAATTGTTCACAATACGGATTTATGTGTGCGATTCTTGTTTTTTTTTTTTTTTTTACTACACCTTACAATTATCACCCTCATGTCGCCACGCATCGTTAAAATGACGTTTAAGATCATGCACAAATTGCATTTTAATATATTAGACAATAATAATAGTAATAATAAGGATGATGTAATGATATTATTGAGATAAGGGCGAGCTCGGGGATGGAGAGAATAAATTTTAAATGTAAAAATTTAGAACGTACTTTTTTTTCTTTTACGATAATTACCAAGTATTTAAATAAAAGAAAAAGAAGAGAGAAAATTCATTTTCCAATACGCGCGTGTAAATTTTATATATACTTGCAATTGGTACATGAATTGAGAAAAATAATTCCTGAACATTAATACAAATTATATAAAACGATCAGTACATATATATATATACATATATATATATATATATATATCTACTCATCTACACATTTGAAGAGAGTTTTTCTTGTTCATTATTTCTCTCTATCTTTATCTCTCTTTCGTTCACACTCACTCACTACATATTTGAATGTTGTTTTTTGTTCCTTTTTTTTTCTTTCTCTTTTAATATAAATATATCATTATTTTACTATTGAACTCTAATTTTAAAGGCTAAAATATTACTCATAGCAATTAGATCGTCAGCTATTATGAAAAATCATCAGGATAATATTTAATTATTATAATTATATATGTAAAGAGTAATAACATATATACTAATAATAATAAAAAATAATAATAGTAATGGTGGGTTACTAGATTTTAGCACTTGGCAGTCTAGTGTTGATTAAAAAAAAATGAATAATGAAAATTAAATTGAACAAATACTATCATTTTCATCACCAGTCAAAAGCGGAAAAAAAAAATCATAATAAAGAAATAAAATGACATTGAGGAAAACATTTATGATGATTGATTACATATTACTTCTCGTCTCAATTTATTTTACACCCTTGGGGTTATTTTCTTTTTCGTCCAATTAAATATTTCATGAATTTATTATTTGTTCCGCCATCGCGCAAAAGCATTTAATGTAATAACAATTGTTAACAAAAAAAGAAAAAAAAAAAAAAAAAGAAGAAACATTAGCAAATTCGGGGAGAATATGGAGCGTGTAGTTTATTTTTTCTTTTTACGCAAGTTTTCGCAATATCAATCATATACGTGCGCACCCCTTACGTGGTATAATCGTATACGAACTAGAGAAACCGAAAGTAAAGGCAAAATAAAAAAAGCGCCTATCTAATTGAATGTTATAGTCTATCACGTAGGGAGCGCACGACAGCGTCGTTTTGAGTTCATTGGGGGGAAAAGCGGCGTCGCAGAAATTTGTTTTTATCCATATTGGCATCATGTTTGTGTATGTTTGTATGAATGTATGTATGTTTGCATTTGTATTTTTAATGCGGACAATCGGGGCGTTGTGCCGCAGATTCAGCTTGAATCCCCAATATATAAATTATTCGGGAGAAAAATTGCACTAAATTTACGGTTCGATACCGCCACTTCACCGTCTCCTTTTTCCTTTTTTTCCCCTGTAGTTTACTGCGTTTCGACGTGACGGTGATCCAACATATAGAATCTTTGTTCTATCACACTACGCCTAGCAGTCTCTCTTGATTCCTTTCCCATCTAAGAAGATAACAAAATATTTTTAGGTTCAACTTCACTTTGAAAAAAAAAAAAGAAAAAAAAATGCAATAGCTCAATTGATATTATTACAATTACCTTTTTCGACGACAGAGGATGTTCAAAAAGTCTGCTCCTCAGTTTTTTCAGCGTCAGCGCTAAGCGCCTCGCGCAATGATTCCAAACACGATTTTGGTATCAATGTGCCAACAATTTTCAATGATTCATCTGTAAATAAATAAATTTATTTACATAATTATATATTGAATGAGAATAAAATAATAATACAGTTTGAATGAAAATTGTTAACTTACCAGCTCTCAAACGCACCACTTGCATCTTTGAATTGTGTCCTGAGCGGGCAGCAAGCACCGTCTCAACTCTACTCCAAACGCTGAGTACCGAACCCGCCAACACATTGTACGATCGTCGTCGTAATCCCACCTCACAGTCCATACCAAGTGTAACATTTTTGCAATTGCCACGCCAATATGCATGGGAACACGTGTCCACCGAAGCATCATACTGCTGTGTCCAATGTGGTTCAGCGTCCTCGGACGTTACCTTTTTATATTTCTTCTCCAATTCACCGAGTGTCTCTTGTCGCAATTGTAATCCTGTATTAGGTCGATAAACCATATACAATTGGTCCTTTTTACTTTCGGCCTTTTTCTTTCCATTATCAACAGCAACAGCAAGTATAGCCGTTTGTTTTCCATTTCGCACTTGATGACTCAAATAATAACCCTCTTTCGATCCAGTCAATGTAGACCACTTGTCAACCGCTTCACTCCAATTAATACCACGTTCAACATGAACAACATGCAATTCTGTTGGCGCTGTACCCGTTGCATGTTTCCGTAAAAAACGATAAAGTTTAACACGTCTCACATTTTCACCTGACGTACCAAGATCAAGTATACCCATATCAAATCGTCCCGTTTTCTTTGCTTGTGTAACAATAGCATTCAATGTGTCGGTGAAATATTTGAATAAACGATTTTGTAAATCCACTGGCATTCCCAATATCCGATTCAAAAATTTCGACATATTATTGTAATCTTTGTCGAGTGTTAGTACACCAGGCATATTTTCACTATTACATATGAGGCCAACGCCAACCAATGCATCAGCAACGTCTTTGAAAAAATCACCACGATAGTCTTGTGGTGGTGGTACTAATGGCGCTTCATAGCCCATTATCGTTTTCATTGTGGCTTCAAGTGCTGAACGTCCGTATTTATTGTCAATATTGAATTGCGATAAATCACGCGTTTCCGTTGCACGACGATCGCCATGTGTCAATGCACCCAGACTCTCAAGACGTTTTGCAACAGTTGACGCAAATCTACGTTCACCCGCCAAATCCGAAATAAGGAAAATATATTCCGGTGCATTAACTTGATTGGAACGATGTGTTCGGCCAAATTGCTGTATAGCACGATCAGCGCTCCATGGTAATTCCAATGTGATGTGAACACGACGCATTTGATTGCGTGCACGACGATCGCTTTGAAGCGAAATACCACTGCTTGCCGCTTCTGATATAATAGCAACTGTCTTCTCGCCATCCATAAACCGCTGTTTCTCTGTAAGATTGAGTGTTTCAAGTGGTACATCAACTTCTGAACGCGATTCATATTGAATTGCGCCATCTTCGGTTTGAACAACACGCCCTTTACGCCCCGTCATTTCGGCAACATTCTCCGGCCCACCGAGTTCATCAATCAATTGATCGAGTGTATTTGGCGGTAAACGTTCGCCCAAACTCTCAATTTGCGCCAATAATTCTTCTTTCATGCTGCATGCACGTTCAATTGCATCACGTGGCGGTGCGCCAACATTTAATCCACCTTTACCACCAGAATTTACACCCGCCATTTGTCCACCAATATCACCATTGCGCTTGTTATTTCTTTGTGTTGCAGTTTTGTGCGCCAACATGGATTGAATTTTGTCTTGGGTAGTCAAGCGTTTTTTCGCCGGCTTTTTAGCTTTTTTTCCACCCTTTTTCTTTCTTCGATCCCACGGATCAGCGTCTGAATCGCTATCACTGTAAAATGGATTGAAATCCGAGCTTGCATTACTCTCATTGTCCGAATGATTTTCCTCATCACTTTCAGTTCCAGTCAATTTAAATTCCGATCCGGAACTGTGACCACCATTTCTGTCTTCGTCCGTTATTTCCTCCTCAGACGACCAGGCGCGCACTTTTTTCGATGCTCTTTGCGCCGCTTGACGTACTGGTTTACGTTTACTACCACCCGCAGCCACTGTCGATTCTTGCTCGGCTGGGGGTGGAACACGCGGCGGTTCCAATCCCAATAAACGATGAATACGATTGCGATCTGGCGCGGGAAAGTGTTTTTCTACCAATGTTTGCAATACACCTTTGGCTGTCGATACAAAATCGCTCAATTCACCATCATCACGCTCAAGTTGTTCAAGTGTTCTTGCTTCACCAGTGGATTGTAAACCAATTACCACACATTTTCCACATTTAACCGCTTCACGTGCCACCGACACAGCGTGTTTAACTTTTGCCGCGATACAAAGGTACTTGAAAAAACGTTGGTGTGATGACCAAAATTGTCCCCACATTGTTTTCTTCATACGATTTTCAGCATCAATCAATTCGGCGGCTTCCTGGAATCGTTGCATTGCATCAACCCAAAGTCTCACTGAATGATCATATATTTTTGTGAATTCTTTTGACAGTGGCACTTCTTCAATTTTAAATGCCACACCGTGGAAACTCAATTGACGTGCAATATACATTCCCCTCAATTTCATTTCCATAGCAACAATTTCCATAGCTCCCACACCGCGTTTCTCAACCGCAGCGATGAAATCATTGAACTCTGGAAATGGTGTGCCTTCACCCCACATACCCAATCGTACCATATAAGCCATATTGCGCGGTTCTGATGCCCCTGTTGCACTCGCATAAACAACACGAGCTTTTGGCAATTTATTTTGCAATTCCAATACAGTTAAACCGGTTTTTGTTGGCTTCGAACTTCCAGTAGGGCACAGATTCTTCGCACGATGACACTCATCGTAAATAATTAAACCGTCAAAATCTTCGCCACACCATTGTAGCAATTGTTTCAATCGACTTTTATATTTGCCACCGCTTTGCGATGATTCGCCAATTAACGCTGAATATGTACTGAATATAACACCTTTCTTTACATTACCATTCACAGCTGATGATATTTTCGCATATTTAAATTTGTTCAATGGATGCACATCTATTTTACCAGCGCCAATGTCTTTTAAATCGCGTTCAGCGTCATATTTTAAATCATTGGATACGGAAACCCAAATGGCGCGTTTACGTCCTTTCATATAATTCTCAAAAATTATTCCGGCAATTGTTCGACCTTTGCCAACACCAGCCCCGTCGCCAATAAGAAATCCAGCTCGTGTACCATCCGGCAATAGATGCTCATGCTGTTGCGATGCGTATGTAATTGATTCCAATTGTAGAGCAGACAGTGCACCAGATTTAATTGTCTCGTCAGGAATTGATAATTTATACCAAACATCAGCGGGTTCAACACTCGATAATGATGCAGTCTCCACTACAGGATCAGGATGTTTCCGACCAAGTTTCAATTTTGTTGGCATATAATCTGCATATGTTTCAGCTACGCCCATTTCTTCATCGTCATTTTCCTCCTCCTCTGGAATTGTTGGTTGCATCATTTTCGATGGATCTACGGCATTCATCCACAATTGTGATACGGTTTTTCCTACGATAACAAAAATTGTGACGAAAATAAATTCACTCTCGAGTATAATGAATGTGAAAATGAACATGCAACATACCTGGTAAACCAGCCGCCCAATTTTGATGAAGACCGCTTTGATTTAAAAATTGTACAAATGGATTGACGCCCATATTGCCCATATTTCCCATGCCAGTCATTCCCATGAATCCGCCCATTAAATTTCCCATGTCCATCGCTAAATATCAAACATACAGTTGCAATATAATTACGCAAAATGAACGTATTAAACACCAACTCACAATTAATTATAGTCATTGGATACATATAATAAAAAAAAAAAAAAAACAAACAAAAAAAGGAATACATGTTTGATTACTTTGTTGTAAGAATGCAGCTGGATTGAATCCAGCGAGGGACGCGAGATTTTGTGGAAAACCACCGTATGGTCCGCTGCCAAATTGTCCCATTTGATTCATTTGATTGGGATTGGGAAAACCTTGGGGATGGCCTTGAGATCCACCAACTCTCACCATTTCATAACCAGGTGTTGGTGTCTTAGTCACGAGGCCGCCAGGAATTTTAGCATTTTTTAATAAAGCTAAAGGTAGAAAAAGAAAAATAAATAATTATTAATTACATGAAACATTCATTAGGTGCGTTTATTAACTCTTCACTATTGATTTTTCATTTATTATATTTGTCTTACAATTACCAACTCCTGATGCTTTAATTGGCGGTGTTGGCGTTGGACTTGCAGTAATTTCCTCTTTAATATTTGCAATGCCAGCTGCTGTAGCGAGATCTTTTCCACCACCTGATATGACAATTAAATTGTTTTATTGGTGAATTATCAAATAAACATAGAAAAAAAATTTCAAATTAATAATTAATATGATAAATAGTGAAATAGACAAAACTTACCAGGCACCTCGATCTTATCTGGATCCTCATCATCATCAAAATCACTACCACTGCTTTCGTCACTCATTGCATCCTTGTATTTCTTCGTCGCCTGTATCACAATCAAAAAAAGAACAAAAAAATAAAAATAAATAGATATATTCTAGAGGACGATTAATAAAATATATAACTAATAATATTCTAAGAACATCGAGTTATGCATACGTATTGGATCGCAATTGAAATGTACAATTGAATATAATTTTAAAGATTATCGCACACAAACAAAAGAACGATACTAATATGCACACTCAATTGTTCATATATTTAATTTTTTTTTATTATACATTATATAAAGTACGCTTCGTTATGAATAGAAGAAAAAAAAAAAGAAATGGATCTATTTTAAGGTTATGTTTCGAGCGTTCAACTTCAAACCTGCATGAAAACGTGCGTGAACAATGTAGATTAAAGCTCACGTGGCACAAAATAAAGGTTTACAAGCCGCCAAAGATAATACACCAAAATGAAACGAGTGTCAAACACTTTGTCAGTAAAAAACAATTGTTTGTATATAGCGCGGATATAACGCGAACAATGTGATATGAGTATCGAACAACACACGACTTTAACACAAATTCGTATACATATATATATATATATATACGAGCCACTGCAATGACGCTCTGTGAATGATTATACGCTACTTGGATAATGAGCCATCGGTATTGCCATTAACAAAATGAAATACATTCATATTAATTGATTGTGTGCAAGATTGCACAGGGAATAATTGAAAAAGAAAAAAAAATATTAAAATCGCACGAGTGACAGATATATATAAAGTCAAGTAAAAATCTTGCAGTGATGACACGGGTAGATGGTAGCGCTGATGCACTGAGGGGGCGGGAACGGGGGGGGGGGGGGGGGGGGGGGTGGTTTTTTTTTTTTTTTTTTTTTGTTGCGCGGGGGGACAAACACGACTAATAGCTACCTCGGCCCTCGGGCTTTAAGTGAGCC
>CAJUYH010000085.1:21374-42879 GCA_910591685.1 Galerucella tenella | reverse complement strand
TCTTTTTTTACATGCGTCCGCAGTGTACAGATACCACATGAATACGACGCTTCGCTCCGGCTTTAAAATTACCTAAACATAAATGTTCACGACATCTAGAAGAGGAAAACTTACGTAGAATAAAATTCATTCAACTTAATATTTTGTATATGTGTGTATGTACATTATGTATATAAATGATATCGCCGACGCTTACGAAAAAACGAAAAAAGAAAAAAAAAAATCCCACCATGACAATCACGTTTTTTTTTTTTTTTATATACAGAATGAGTGGAGAGAATTATTCAGGATTTTATGGTGTAATTGTGGAGTTCTTATTGTTGGGGGACCACGCGATAACGTCGAAATACCGCGAAATGTGAGTACGCATTGATAGAAATTGACAAGAGAGCGTGACTTCCGACATCAAGTATGTATAGTGTATCTTTTTTGTTTTTTTTTTTTTTTTGCTTTCCGGATGTCGAGGGCGCGGATTTTTTTTTTTTTATCGCTATTGATAATTAACAAGCACACTTTTGACGAGTATTTATCGCAATGTCGTATTGTATTACACACTTGAATATTCAACTTACTGATCGTTTAGACCGTGGCATTTTGCCGAATGTGCTCTAACCAAGCGGTTCGTTTAAACGCGATTACTGTATTCGATCGACGCCATTTTAGCTCTTGCACAGACCCACGGTGCACCGCGATTGAGAATTACAAAAACACCCGCGTTGATTCCAATGAAAATCAGTCGCCGAAATCCATGAGCTTGCAGTGTTGCCACATTTCATCCACTATTTGGGTGTATTTACAATGAACCAAAATTAAGTGGGTTGCATTGAGCATTTAGCAATTTTTTTCATGATTTTGAGGTTATATTGAATACAATAATTTATTAAATATTTTGATTGCTAGTTATTTGTAGTAGTTTGGATTATCGGACATTGATAATACTATAAAGTAAAACTTGTAATACAGTATCAATGTAAATTGTGCTTTAAGGATAATGCGCAATTTGACAACGTTGTAACTGCGCAGCGCAGATCGTTATATGATTTAAGTATTCGCGGCAAAAAGAAAAGAACGTTAAAACCTCATTCCGTGACGAAGCACACGTTCAGTGCGAATAAAAATAGCATGAAAATGCATCAAATTTTATGAAATAACCGACAAAATTATTGACGCTGCAAAATAATTGCGGAATCTCTTGTATTGGCTTATCCTGATGATAAATATGTTAAAAAAATAGCATCACATTGCAATACGATCGATCCGAGCTTCGCGCGCGCTCCCAGCGCAATCTCACGGGAATTCGTGAAAGTGCAATTATTCATATTCTTTTTTTGCATTTGTGAATTAGTAATTGGCATTAGTATTCTCGTCGCAATATAAATATTGCCTTTATTCACACATGCATTATTAAAGTTTTTCCTTCTCATGAAATACATAAATATCCTTCCAAATTGAAATATACATCATTATATTATAGTTTAGTTTTCTTTATTTATAGTAGCGTTCGTTAATAACAAAAAAAATGCATTACATTATATATTTATATATCTCAAATATATTATTCCAACGTGTAATCTGATTATTTAATAAAACTTTATGATGTAAATGTATAATTTACAATAAAAGGCAGTATATAAATTCTGTGAGAAATATTGCAATAAATTATTATACAGCTGTACAATTTGTATCCATGATTTTTTTTTTATCACAATTCGAAATTTGTTGACTGATTCAATTTTCGTCGCTTATTACCATTGGATCTACGTTCATTTTCATCATCTGTATTGTTGCATTTCGCTTTATAATCGTTGTAAACTAAAATCGCAACATTCCTACCGCCAATCGCACTCATTTCCATGGCACTAGCAGCCCATTCAATTGCATTAACATAATACAATGAATCGTGGAGTTTAAATTTATTCAGATAAACATTCGTAGAATATTTGGGATAAGCTTTCCATTTTATTTCTTTTACCTCGTCCGCCTGCAACAGTATGAATGTAAAAAAAATTTGAAATAGCATAAAAGTGCATACATAGGATGAAGAAAAAAATTATTAACGTACATTTTCAAACATTTTATCAATAATATTACGTTCGAGTGGAGCTTTAGTAAATATTTTCCATACATTGGAGTTTTTTCCCTGCACTGTAGACAATTTTCCCACTGAACTCAATATAGTTTTGTCCGTGTTACAGCTCAATATACCATTAATTGAATAGTCCAATCCGAAATAGGTCATATTCAATTTTCCCTTTACAAATGTCGCGTAGGTTGTTTGATAATTGCCGGGAAATGTGAAATTTACTGTTTGAGGAAAGCCTTCAAATTCAATTAGCATCTCTTGATCCTGAGTAAGAGGTGTTGCAATTATTACAACATCATAAACATCGCTTGTCACACTAGAATTGCCTGGAATTAAACATCGAATCGTATATTAAACAATTGATTATTACATAAAAATATATTATTATACCTTCATTATTATAAAATACAGTATATTGAGGTGATCCATTGTCTTCTGATGTAAACATAATTTTTTTCACCACAGACGGCACAACACGAACACTTTTATTACGATCAATGAGATGTCTGGGAACCTAAAAATAATATAATGAAATAAATATTCCATCATTTTACAAATAATAAAGAGCAAACAAGCAATTAATTATATTTATACCTCTTTGTTTCCATCTTTTATTGACCATAATGATGATCCTGCACCAGCTATTGATACAAATCCAACAAAGCTTTGTATATCAGTGCCTTGTCCATAATTCACCACTAATGTTGCCTTTACCAATTCATCAATTAACAGACGAGTATATCCCAATTCCGTAAGATGATCACTTATTGAATCGTGCAATATCTTTGGAAATTCCTTATTCATAGCCGACAATAAATTCGATACATTTTCAAAACCTACGCCATTATCTTGCAAATCATAAATTTTTCCAAAATCGTTGAGCACTGCATTAACATATCTATTGGGAAAATAATAATATCCATGATTAGATAAATAAATAAATATATATGTATAGAATGCCATCAGTAATAGGATGCGTTTTTATACCGATCCAAATGAAATGGCTGCAATCCATATCGATAAATTAATTTAGCCAATGTTGCTATTTCATACGAGCTCTCTTCAAATACAAATTCATCACCATTCCATATTGCAAATCTCTCATTGCCTGCATGTGGTCGTTCTTCCAATCCTAAATCACCCATACCGGAGATTATCGATTAGTATGAATGAAATTATATAGAATATGTAGGATACATATATACCGATGGTTATATAGATGTATTATATTGATATAATGCTGACCTAAGTGCTTTACAAAATATCTCATTAGTTTATTTTTATCATGTATGACAGCACCACCGGCTTCATATTCATTTCCATCAATATTTATTGTTGCCAGTCTACCACCAATTTTATTTGCCTCAAATAAATCAATTTCCAATAAATTATTATCGAAAAATTGGCTGAGAAAATGTGATGATGACGCCCCACCAATTCCACCACCAATTATAGCTAAAAAAAAAAAAACGATTTCTGATAGCAAAATAATTGATGAAATAAATTATTCAGTGGATTTAAATATTTTACAGTGCAGTATATAAATTTTATATATTGGCTATAAATACATGGAAAATTAAATATTTACCAATTTTAGGCATACAATTTTTTATACTAATTGCACTTCTCAATAGCAAACCCATAAATAACAAAATTGCAAATTTGCTAGTTTGCATTTTTGCAATATATCCACTTATAAATAATTTTGTGAATTTCTTTTCACTGAATAAAATGAAAGTTTTTGATGGTTAAAGAACATTGTGCAACGTTATATTAAACTCTATGGAGTCTGAATATAATATTGCCGAAAATTACATGAATAGTAGTCTTGTTTTCTCTGTCAGATGTAAAACTTTTTTTCATATACTGTACATATATTATATTTTTTTTTAGTTTCTTTTGATTTGCATATATATCTACAATCAGGGAGGTGGCGCTATCATCATCTTTTGGCGAATGAAAAAAATCGGGCAGCCATACTTTTCTCCCACTTGACAAGCCTACCATGGGACAAATCTACCAAGGGACAAGCCTATCATGGGCGTTGAGAGTATCGATAAAGTAGAAATTATTTCATTGCATCAAAAATTCTCCAGGTCGATATGGTAATGTATAGATAACACATTCAATGATGATCACATCATGAATCCTAGACGACACATAGTGAATGGAATATATTTGAATATGCTATTTTATATAATATTGAGAAATGTACTCTATAAACAGAGAAATACATGAGCTTTGAGTGGTTTGAGATCCGATGAAATGTGTTTTTGGGGAATTCGTCTGCTCTTTAATTGTACAATAATTTATTATTTATTAATTGCCAAAATTTATTAATTGTGAAAGGAAAATGTGGGGAAAGGGGGAAACAGAGAGAAAAGGGGAATAAGGTTTAAAACCAATAAACAATGTGTATTATTTATTTTTATTAATTTCTATTGTTATCTCTACTAAAAAAAATTTTTCTTTTAGCGCATTTTTGGCGCTGCTAAACGTACGTAACCTCTTAAAACAGTTTTTTTAATATATGTCAATTGCTCACTCCATAATGCTGGCATTTTCACGTTTAAAAAGCTTTTTATTATCATTAGTTGAGTTTGATACATTTAATACATTTATTGGCAGGTATTTTATTTTATAAATGCAATAATTGGAGCAATGCTTTTATTTTATAATAGACTTGGGTTAAAATAGTTATTGTAATAACCTCCTTTGTTTCCATAACTCTGTATCTTTTTTATTTTGATTTTAAATATGTAAGATAGACCCGCGTGATTAGAAACTTAATACGCCATCTATCGAAAGTATTTTAAATAACATACGACGAAAATTGAAAGTACACATTATAACCTACAAATACAAAATTACAAGTACACAACATATAAATATTTTAATAATTTCAGGTTAATTTCAAATAATAAATGTCTGCTTTTGTTATTAGCTATACAGCAAATGAATATGTCTGATTGTTTAAAACAACCGGCATTATTTGTCGGAGATATTGATGAAGAAATCGACCTTACCATTCCTCCAATTTCCGGCGAAGATTATATAAAACGCGTGGTGTAATTATTATTAATAATATTGCTTACATAATTATTACAAGTAATACTATTGTATTTTGTTTTCCATTGTAGAATTGAAGCACGACAATATGATGATGTAGTGGTAGCCGAAATAGCCAAAATTAAATTGAAAAAACAAAATGTCGACATCAAACCCGTAAGCACTTGTTATTTTACATAAATATTAAACTGTCAATAATGGTATATCTATTTATTGTAATAAAATAATGTCGAAAATTCTAAGGCAATACTAAACGGATAGTATTGAAAAAGTTAGCAGGATGTGTGGAAGCACCAGCGGAACTGAGTCCTACACTGGAGTGGCAACAATGTCAAATGGCGGATTTTTCTGATCTACGACTTTATGTAGAACGATTAAAAATTGAAAGGGCAAAATGTCCCAAACTAAAAGAAACATCACCAACTCTAGTACGTTCATCTCCATAATCGCATTCAGCAATTTATTTTATTCCTTGTCTATCACGTAGTATACAATTTTTTGTTATAAACTTTTCGAAAAAAAAAATTCCAATTGCTAATGAATGACATTGAACCTCGCTTTCCATTAATGTATCGTTGTAATTCGATTTCTTTTCCTTCATCACTAGTTCGTGATTCGATATTGTTCAATGGATTAATACACGTGATTCTTGATTAAATTTGAGTTTTAAAAATTTAAATATTAATTTGAATTATTAATGTCGTTTGATTTTTTAGCCATGTATAGATGATGAAATTGGTTGGATGGATTTTTGTTTGGGATCAAAGGACCGTAAAGTCGAAGGACATCTTCCAACCTTAGAAATTATTCTATCAATGAATCAACCGTTAATTGAACAAGTGTTGGAATATCACGTTGCACAGGTGGACAAATTCATATCAATAGAAAAGAAATTGGGACAATGGTTATACGCACTTCTATCAGTATTGGAGATTCCATTGAATCCAGATGTTTGTTCATGTTTACGAAGTTTAGCGAGATTGTGTTCGAAAGTGAGAGCAAATTTGGTAAATCGAACTTTTCAAACAAATTGTCTAATTTCAAAATAACCAATGCGCACAGTATAAATATTACAATTGACATTTAATAATTGTTTCATTCTCTATCAGGCAATATCAGACAATGATGATCGGACAGTGGCAACATTGAATTTATTTATTTGTTTAGTTGCGAGATACTTTAGACAATTGGATTTGGCGGACCTTTAATCGTAAGAATCATAAGATGATGTATTAATTCGATATCTTATTTTATGTATAATAAAATTATCATTCTACAAAAAATTTACTATATGTCATTTAAAAATTTAATGTATGTGAAATGTATCATTTGTGAACTTGTTACATTTCATTTCACAAATGTTCTTTTTTAGTCTTTAAGCATTTGTTCATATGCATAGTTATTGTGTACATTATACAGGGATTTTCAAGTAAGTATAGCATAAGAATAATAATGCAATATACCAAAAAAAAAACAAAATAGAATCGAATATGAATTCAATGAACTTTTACTGTAGTAATAGTGAGTTGAAAGAAAAACTTTTACGTAATATCCATTTTTAATCAGGCTAAATTCTCCTGATCTTGAAGAAGTACCGTCGCTAATCGTTCTAAATCATCGAAGCTCAATTTATTCACTTTATTTTTTAGATCTTTAACGAGCTCATTGGCTATTGATTCAGTTTCAGATTCGGTATAGTAATGTTTTAATATTTTTGATACTGATTCTTTTAATAAAGCAGTTCCACTATTGTTTTGAGCAGATTTATCTTCACTTGGACCTTGTGTTTCCTTTTTCACTACTAAATTCAGTTTGCTGCCATCTTTTATACCTGGATAAAAACTCAACGGATTTTCATCTGAAAAGAAAAGAAAAAAAAAAGATGTTTATTCGCGTTCCCAAATTTTTTTACAATCTTAACAGAAAAATATATAAGAATTAAAGTTGTTTGAAATACCTGCAAGGGTTTTTCCCGTGAGAAGTAACTTTTGTTGGGCCACATCAACTCCCAACAGATCACGTACTTTATTTTTCAGCTCTAACACCGTGTCCGTGGGTGATATCTGCCGTATTAATAATACAATTGAACAATTGGGGCTTGACAAATCAATGATAAAGCGAATTAAACACGATGAAAATTAAACATTTAATTGGTTATACACTTACCTCAACAACACACTCTCTCCCTTGCAATATTTTTACTAACACTTTCATTATGATCTATTTATCAGCAGCCTACAATTTAGTAATCCGAATTATTTCCGTTAAATTTGACGAAATACAAAGTTTATTGCAGATACAGATATATTGTGCATCATTTTATACAGAGGTTATAATTTTATGTTCAGCCTATTCGTATATTTGTACGTGGAATTGACATTGTGTGTAACTGCAATACTGATGTTCATTATTGGTTAGGTAACCGTGGTAACATTTATTGATGAAACGTGTTCATTGGTCAGTGGAATAAACTGAATACGCGTGTCTATTGGTAAATTCTTATTCGCTATCCGTTTGAAAATCCACCCTATACAAAGATGCCATGCACGCACACATACGAACACACACTATATACAAAAACCCATTACACTTTTTCATTTCTGTGTGAATAGGCTTTGAAACAATTATATTTACATGCCAACACATTATTCCATTAATAATAATTCAAAAATATTATTTCCATTGTTTTTTTTACAAGTAAATTGAACAACATGGGAGATGAAGAAATAAACGAATCAGAGACAGATATTTCCATGGGTAAAACAACTTTAATAGATAATGAAATACCGACAAATATTACCTGTCGACAAGATCTCACGCCATATTTTGGCAAAAGTGATAATAGTGTTAATAAATTATATCGCAGTAAGGTCAGTCTATATTCAATATCAGTCGATCATACAATTGACATTTTGTATCAATATAACAATATATAACTGTTGATTAACTAATTTATTAATTAATTTTAGGTACCACAAATATGTAAAAATGAACCGTGTCAATTAGGTGTTGATGAAGCTGGAAGAGGCCCAGTATTGGGTCCAATGGTTTATGGTATTGCTTATGCACCATTATCAAAGAAGCAATTGCTTGTAGATTTAGGATGTGCTGATTCGAAAAGTCTTACAGAAGAGCAGAGAAATGATATATTCGACGGATTATGTGACAAACATAATGAAATTGGATGGGCTGTTGAGGCTATATCACCAAATATTATTTCAAATAGCATGTACAGACGATGTAAAACATCACTGAATGCCCTATCAATGAATTCAGCTATTGAACTGATTAGAGCAACAATTGAAGCAGGTGTAAATGTTGCGGAAATTTATGTAGACACAGTTGGCAAACCGGAGAAATATCAAACAATGTTGAAATCCATTTTTCCAGACATCGCAAAAATTGTTGTGGCAAAACAGGCCGATTCAACATATCCAATTGTTAGTGCAGCTAGTATATGTGCTAAAGTATCGCGAGATCATGCATTACGAGCATGGTGTTTTCGTGAAGCGGATGTACAGGGTGAATATGGCAGTGGTTATCCTGGTGATCCTGTTACTAAACGATGGTTGAATGATAATATCGATTTGGTATTTGGATTTCCACAAATAGTACGATTTAGTTGGTCAACGGCGGAATTAATTCTTGATGAGAAGGCTGTTGATGTTGAATGGGAGAATGTGGATACAAAAGCATCACCTAAAGACCAAAAGATTTCAATGTTTTTCACAAAAAAGCATGTTAATAGTTTGGGCGAACCTGAAAGAAAGAAACATAAATTTTTTATTGATCGTTGTCTCTCAAATACAGTTACACTTTGACGTATCAACTTAAATAATTATGTAATTTTTACCATGCCTTTGTTCAATGACCTAGGAATAATTAATTATATATTATCTTTTTTATTTTATTTCTTTCAATTTAATTGTCATTTCGATCAGAACAAATCCAGCTTGGCACCTTCCTCATATCCCCAAAAAAATGACTAAAATCAAGAATTATTATACTTCATTTACTCTTCTACACAGACTTTTGCTCAATAACACATATGAGGATTTGATAATCTTACATTTATGCGATGACAAGCGCAATCGTAAATGGTATTGTCATTAAAAAATGAAAGATCAATGTGTCAACAACTCTGTTATTCGCTTCATCATTCAATTCTATATTTGAATAATCGCGCGCACGTTGGGATATGTACACAAAATATAGTAAATATCGGTGGAATATTTAGCGAAGGGTGAGAGAAATGTGAAGTTGCTCGAAAGCCTCTGTTTCGCTGGGAGGATTGTACAACTCAAACTTAAATTGTTTCCACTGGCTTTTGATTCAAAATCGAAGATTCAATTATCTTTCTCGTACACATACTACAAAAATTTACTGTAAATAATAGACAATAATAAATTGAGGCAAGTAAACAAATAATTATAATATTTTTCTTTATATAATGAATAAGAATTAATATATTAATTAATTCTCACAATTCACCACAAACCAATGTCATGTTGGAAAGAATCCAGTACATAACCTAAAGTCAAAGTGGCTATCAATAAAATATATATGTAAATATATATCATTTAATATATCATACAATTAGAATCAATGTGAACAACATATTGTATAATAATAGTCAATTTTACAAGCAGATGGAACCAATGACTTTGGGTTCGCCTGTTGGCAGTCCAGTGCAAACACCAGGAAGTCCAAGTAGCAATTCTGCATATTTACCGAGTTTTCTATTGGGAGAAAGTACCACGGTATGCTCGATATTAAATTCAATATCATGACAAATTTATTCAATCTATATTATAATTCTGAATAATACAAAGATTTCTCAAATAGCCTGCAAGATTGGGTATCTCCAATGCAAACGATAGCGCACGTTATCCCAATATTATTGGATCAAATTTACCATCACCAATTTCGAGTTACTCAACACCGGATTATCGTCACAATCGACAAAAAGCAATGTTTGCTAATACAACCAGTCCAGGTAGTCCAAGGGTTGGAAGTGAAAATCATGCAGGTGGGCCACCAACTAAAGGTCTGTTTGATACATTGGATACACCACAATCATCAGAAACATTTATAAGCACATCGAATCGAAGTTTATCGCGCAATCAATGTAGGACTATTTTAAATAATGGCAATGATCCATTTTACATGGATAATGTTTCGAGTATTGGTAATAATGAAACATCTCAGGGTTTGTTACGGTGGATAACTGTTTTTGGATTTCCACCAGATGCTGTTAATACTGTTTTATCGCATATCTCTAATAGAGTTCGCATTGTTGACAAACATTCGCCGCCGCATCCACAAAACAATTGGATACATTTGAAGTGTGCTACTGAACAAGAAGCACAGCGAGCACTTTCATGCAATGGTAATATTGTTTCGGGTTCAATTATGATTGGCGTAACACCTTGTGTGGATGAGGGTGTGATATTGAGTGTTGAAAAAGAGAATCGCGGCAAAATAAATGGTAGCATGAGAATATTTTCATCGCCAACGAAAATGAATCAAAGTGTATTGGACACGGGTAATGCAGTGCGTACACCGCGAATACAAAATGCACGGCCGTTAGCTGCTGGCTATAGTCAACATTTGAGTCCACAAGCTGTACGTTCGCCGGAGAATATTCCACAAAAGTCTACGGGGCTTGTATCAAAAGCTATGGAATTTGTTTTTGGATGGTGAATTATTATATGCTATACTTTTACCATTTTTCCAACAGTCACAATATATTTTGACAAGATTACTTGCGTTTTTTGTGACTGAAATCGCTGGTTATGATAGAAGCAATTGCTATAAATGTAAGTTAGTAGAGTTCTTGCGTTTTGTAAAACATATATAAATATTGTTTCTGATTTCATTGAATCATTTGTCAGTTGTGAACGACGAGTATAAGATATTAGTAAAGCATTTTAAATATGATACTTTTTTCAATGATCCAGAGAACAATTACAGTTAAAGAAAATACTATTGTGAATGTGAAATGATAAGATAATTTTTTTTTTTCTATCCTATTTAATTTTCGTCATTTTACAACCTACAATTGTTTGTTACATTTTACAATTAAATCAATTGGACATTTTTTTGTTTTGTTTTTTTTTTTTAAACGAATATCAATGTGAATATATGAATTAAATTTGTAGATGTAAACGATATATTTAAGGGTTTTTTGCACGTGGAAAACAATCATATTTTACATATGTTCTTTTCGAGGTATCGCATTAGTTACTCATATACTTTAAGAGCATTAGTTAATCATTTTAATAAATAATATTTCTTTTTTTTTCTTTTTTTTTTTTTCATTTTCTCTCAATTACCAATACTATAACCAACTTACTTTGGACTTTCAATAGTGGCGCTGCCAAGGTCTGTCATTTTTGGATATTTAACTTTTTTCTTGTCTAATTCATCTTGCGCCCATAAAATCATCTTTAACAGATTATTTAATCGTGGACTTGTTGATTCTCTATGCTCCATTTTCAATATCGCCGTATTTAATTCACTTGCAATCTGCCCAATTGAAATAATGAAATGATTAAAAAGATGATTTCGAATGCGAGTACTTTTATATTTTATGATTGTTCTATTATTTTGATCAATGTATTGTCTCTCACCTTTTGTCGATGCGAAGGATGCAATAAATCACTGAATGGACTTTTATGCGGTTCCTCAAACGCCAATAAAGCAAGTGTTCTTTCCAATTCACTCAATATATTGTCATCGGATTCACCAGCCTCGCTCAATTGATCCTGTGCAAATTCTAAAGCCTCTTCGATACGTCCAGTACGTATTAATTCTATTAAATGCAATTGTTGCAGGTGAAAGTAGAGATATCGATCATTATCAAGCAATTCAGGATGTAGCTGGTTCACTAAATCTGTTGCTTCTTGAATGCGTCCATTTTGTACAGCATCTCTGATACGAATTCGGTCGTCCATTGAATTTAATTCGACAGTTGGGCCAACTCCAGATTCCTGCTGGAATTTTTCAGCAGCCTCTTTGAATCCCTCTAATAAAATATTAATTAAAAATATATAATAATTAAATTGTTTATTTTTATTTGTTTTCAATTATTGTATGAAATGGAAATAAATCCCATTTACCTGTTATCAAATAGTTCATTATAAGATTATTCATGGATACTCTTTGAATATGCGATCCCACTTCAGCTCCACCCCATTCACCTTTTGCATCGCTATCTTTCTTCTCCATAAAGCTCATAATCCTTTAATAAATAAATATTCAATATTAATTTATTGATACTGTACATTTACATATACAGATGTTGGTTATCAACAAATTATGTTACGTATGCTTTAAATATCACAACTTACTATTTATACTTTTGTTTATCTCTCAAAGTGAAGACTTAACTTTACTGAAATGGCTTTTTTCAAGTGTAAATAACTCATTCGACGAATTTTTTTGATGTTTTCAAAACCATCAAGATGCAAAATAAATAATACTACAATTGATGGCAGTAAAATTTTTATTTTGATAGATTTCAAACTTTGATTTTGTTGCTGAATTAATAATGAAAATGCTTTTTCTTGGAGTATTACCAAGGCACCAGGCAAACTTCAACCAATGTATGATTATTCCAAATAGCAAAACAATATATATACAAATACAAATGTGTGAACGCAATATCACGAAGAAAAACTTTGTTATTATTCTGGATACATATCTGTCTCAATTCACTGAGTGTTACGCTGTCATCCTCTCATGGTGGGAAGTTAATATATGGCCAAAAACGTAAGAAAATTTTGTAGATGGGGATCAAGTATATGACGCGTATGTTGGTGCAATTTTCAATGTATTTCACGTGTACAATGAATAGAACACTCGGACATTTTGTTTCATCTGTCGGTAATAGAAGATAGTGATAATTTTAAGCGCCATTTTTCAAATATTAAACGAAATGTCTTAAATTTTATCGCTGACAATAACGATTTTTGTCGTTTTTTTCTCATTATTGAACACTATACCTTGGATTGTGCCACCGTAATTTCTTTAAATTCATTATTATCTACACTGAACATTTATTTATGAATTGATTAATTGTGCTATTGTCAAATATCATCAATTAAAAGTGTTAAATGTATATAAATATTGCAGTATACAAAATAAGATGTGACGATTTACATTGGGAACAGTCGGCGCCAAACATAAATCATCATTACGTCATTTTCATTAATTGTTATCTTTATATGTATGTATGTGGATGAGGATATTGGAGATGAGAGAGATAGTTTAGCGCCCAGAGTAGCTTTTGATAAGTGGCTGTTATATATATATATATATATTGGATGTCACCAATTGTAATCAAGTCACTTGGTTTTAAACATATAGCGACCTCAAACAAACGCAGACTGTGAGTCATATCCTCAGTCCTGTGTGACAATTTTATTGTTAATTGTTTGTTCGAATCATCCCAATTTGAATTAGATCAAAAGGGCAACATTGGCTAAGTAAATGCAGGGGGCATTCTCACACATGAAGACATTCATTGTATATTTTATATATATGATAATAATAATAGAGATGAATTCACATATCAATGATATTGATGGAGATACAATTGTATGAAGGAAATAGTAAGAGGAAGAATGTGCTCGTTTGTGTCACACAGTAGAGTTTATTATAAATATATAAATGTCGAATTGTCAGTTGTTTTTTTTTTCTTTCTGTTTATTATTGAATTTTATACGCAAGGAGTGATAATAAGTCATTAAGTCATTTTATTGATAGAAGGGTGTAAAGAAAAAAAAAAAAAAAGAAAGAAAGAAATTAAATAAGACCCAATCTATTCACAAGATATATTAGCACATATTTAAATGTAGCTCATCATAAATGACGCAATTTATTCGTGGAGAACTGTCTACTAAAAATGTGTTAAATATCTGTCGGCGATATTTCGGGAGCATTTGTCAGATATATTCGGGTGCGTGTTATTACATAATTATTTTTGGAAATTCGCGCAGGTCACTGGTAATCTCGAAAAAATAAAAAAAAAATAATAAAAAAATTCATATTCGATTGTTTTTATTTTTATATATTTTTATATTATCTTTTTTATTATTATTTTCCATTTATTACATATTGAATTAATCGCCACGATATACTGACACACATATTTATTTAAAAAATATTATATAAAAATTTGAAGCGTCATAATTTTTTTTTCTTTTTCATCTTCATCCAACAACACAATATAAAATTATACAATATAAAAAATAAATTAATGCTAATTCAATAATAATTGGCACTACTTCAAATCAATCACAATAAAAAAAAAAAATTAAAAAACCCACAGTACATCTGCCCCCCTCCCCCCGAATAACAATAGAAGAGACTAAAAGAAAAAATAAAAAATTCACTCCATCAATGTAAATAATTCTTTATCATATACTGAGCAAATATAAAATTAAAATATTGTAATATAAAAAACGTAGAACATATATAAGTTGATAATGTCTGATAAATATATTGAGTATTGATATATATTATTACCGGTTTGCGCCAGGTCACCGTTGTTCGAGTCGCTGTGTGACGCTGGGATACATGGTCGCGATGGTAATCGTTTTGTATTGGTCGTGTGGTCGCGGTAGTGAGCGCACAGAAGATGAAACATGACGACTATACAACGACGAAAGAGAGAAAAGGTGAGACAGGGAGTGAGAGTCGTCATCGTTGTCTCCTCTTACACGACGACAACTATAGGCCACTACTATACAGATATACTATATATTACAAATACATATGACGATGCCACAGTGCATTGGTATATAGTGGCGATGACGACGATGAAGAAGAAGAAGAAGAAGAAGATTAAGAATGAGAAAGAAGGATAGATTGATAGATAGGTAGTGGTAAGGAGAGAGAGAGAGGGAGAGAGAGAGAGAGAGAGAGAGCAGTCCCATACACCGATGCGAGTCGCGCTGTGAAGCGGTGGACTCTTGCGCGCTCGCCGTTTATACGATGATGTGGTAAAAGAGAGCGCAAAGGAGTTTGGTACGCGGAAGTGTGAGCGAGATAGTGATATCGAGGCCACAAGGGCGGGCATGCGGGCGACCGCGTAACAGAGAGAGAGAGGGGACACAACCACCCGGGCTTTTGAAAAAGTTTTATCTTGCCGGCGCGCACTGCCTCGCAGACGCTACCGAACGCCGGCACGGTGTGTTGTGTCGCGCGGTCAATTTCATTGACTTCTCCATGCGATTCATTGACAAAACAGCGAAAAGAAAAAAACGAGACAATTCAAATAAAATATATTTATATAGAGAGCGATATTTTGTATGGAAATAAAGAAGAAAAAGAATATGGTCAAGAAAATATTGTAAATTTATTGGACATATAGAGTTGAAGGGGGAGAGCGCGCGGGAGAGAGAGAGAGAGATCGAGGAATTAATTTGTAGATGATTTTTTTGTTTTCTCTTTTTTCTCTTTTTTATATTGTTGGTGTATATGAGTACAGTGTGACACGCGCGCGCGTGTGACCCTTTTTTTTTTTGTTTATTTCTGTTATTAATACGTTGAATTGTAATTGAGAGTGAGCGATGGGTTGGTAATTGTGATGGGTGTTCGTTGAGAGACATTTGAAAAAGAAGAAGAAGAAAAAAAAAAAAAGGTTTAAGAGAAGGAAGTGAAGGAGGTGAGAGCTAGAAGTCGGTGTGATATTCCCCGTGATTTTTTTTTTCTATCGTTTCGCCGTTCTATATTGCCGCTGTCATCGCGAGATAAATACAGTAAAAAAAAAAATATTGATAAAAATAAAAGGGAAATAAAATAACGAGAGACTAAAAGAAATATTAAAACTATGGTGTTGATCAAGAGTGCCGTTTTGGCTTTGGTGCTGATTCAACTTGTAATTCCAACTGTCAATACTGGCATTGTCAACGAGGTGAGTGATATTTTTTCTTTTTTATTTTCATCCACAATCAATTGCTCCAACTAAATATCAATTACAAAGGCAGTTTTTCATTCTTTAAATATAGATATGGATTATCGGTCAAATATTGTTCCTAGTAATGTAGTTTGTGATTTCTATGTGTGTTTTTCAAAGTAGTACTAATAGCCAATTAAACAAATTGATGTAATACCGGTGCTGCAGCGACATTAAAGAACAAAATAAATATAAATACAAGTAAATTTATGCGTATGAAAAAAAAAAAAAAAACATTGAGGAATAGACAAAGACGTTGATGGCGACGTTGATGGCGCCGATGCCAGACCGTTTTCTAAGAATTCTCTCGGCTTAAGTTAGTATCGCGACTCTTGATTTATCTCATTTGGTCATTGAATATCAAGCAATAATTGTCGTTAAATGAGAAATATTAAATAATAATAATATCAATCAGCGCACGATAATACAAATTAAAAATAATGAAAGGCGAGTACAAAAAGAAAAAAAAAAGAAAACGAATAAACGATTCAATGAATAAATAAATAACTATATAAATATATATATATATATAAATGATTAACGATTAAATCGAATAGGGTTATAGAGTGTTATCGTGAATTGTTTCGTGAGTGTACGTTTGGCGATCGCGACGCGATATAGTTTATTGAAGTCTTATCAAATAGAAATGTTATAAATGAATATTATGTAGAGTTGATAATTGGATAAATGGTTATTGAAAAAAATATGTGAAAAAACTACCACAAAATAAAATAAAAGCAGAAAAAACCATTACAAACACCAATCAACAACTACATTTAAATAAATACAATCATCAAACTATATCAATATCATATTTATCTTTAGAATTACAAAATTTAAATTGTTTAGCCCTGCAAAAATACTCGTGGATAATAATAATAATAATAATATTAGAAAAAAAATGAATAATTTGTGAATGACTTTAAAATATTTTGTCACAGATGAAATAATATGTAGGGTTGTCAATATTTTTGCCAATATTTTTGCTTCAATATGTAGTTAAAATTACACTAATATAAGATATGTGTGCTATTGAACCGTGGATATACATTGGAAACAAATGTAATGGTTCTATTTACAGCCCTCTCTCTCACTCTCCCTCACACTCTCCTTCTCTTTCTGTCTTGCACTGTGCAATACGCTCGACAATTCAACTGTCGTAAAAATGCATGGTGCTCTTGCAGTTCCGTGATCGAGTTCATATATTCCCCCTATATATACATACTCGTATACATACGTACATATATCGGTTTACCACTCTCGAGCATTCATATACCGCCCACACTGCCGATCACCACTGCCCGATAATTTCAATAAAGAAAAAGTGAAAAAATAAATAAATAAATAAATATATTCATGATTAAATAAGTATATATTGCGTAACGGGATGCGATAGGGTACACTCACATATATATATTGAGTTGATGAGGAGTCATTTCCACCGGATATTGAGCTAACTTATTATGATTTTTACATGTTGATTCGTTACGATTAATTTCTATTCAATTTATTATCGTATATCATTTTAAAATTAATATTAATGTATATATTAATGATTTTATTTATATTAATTGTCTCAGTTGGTTGGATGACTGTTTTATTTTATATATTTGATTGTACACATGTACGTGAATTAAATACACAGTAAAGAGTAGGTACACAATTGTATGTGGTACGACATATTTAAATATAGAATAATTTGTTTGTATTAATTTTTAATTGTTGAAGTTTTTGACGGTATTTATTTAATTATATTGATATTGGAAAGGTACTTTATCGATATCAGATATTGATGCGCAATATTGATATAAACGTTTGAAGGAATGTAAATTGTTAACGGTATATTTCAATGTCTCGATTTAATTGAATTTAGGTGATAAAATCGTTGTTGTTGATTTTGTGTGAATCATCGCTAAGAGATAATGTTGGGTGAATTTTTACGGATATTTCATTGGCATAAGTGCGCGATTTTATTGTATAGTATATAAATTGTCGATTAATACACTCATCTTACATAACCTTATGGATGTCAATAAAATATTTGTGATGTATTTTCATCACAGACATATCGATTATTCGAAAATCTGCAAATATGTATTTTACATGTATATTAAATAAAAACCGAAATGTCTGTAATATCCAATGTGCATAGAATATATGCATCAGTTATAATTAATAATTAATGGACATTGAATGTCGAGTAGAATTACAGCAAACCGATAATGTTATTTTCAGATTTGTCCCATTTGATTAATGCAACTGAGAAGTGAAGTTGTGGATATTTATATTTTATTCTTTGTTTGTCTCTGCATTTTTATTTTTTGTTTCAATGAGACACGCACGAATTTTGATATTTTCAATGTATTAAAATTCTATTAGTATATTTTGTCTTCGTCCTTTTATTGGTGTGGATAAGTTGAATATGTAAAAAAAAATTATTATTTATTCATCAATACAGCGTTTGGCGTACACTGTAATGAATTTAATTATTAAAATTTTTTTTTTAATTATTATCAATATTTTTTAAACTCATCTCTCTGTTTACATATATATATATTCATTATTATTATGGAAGAAAAAGGGGAATTTGTGTGTATGTATTGAGTTTATGATGTGAGAATGTCTAAAGATTTGTACCTTTATGAAAAAATATGGAAATAGACCGGGAAATTCGATATACGAATGTTTTTTATCGTCCCTTTTTTTTCTTCTCTCGTCATCCTTTATTATTTCAGAATTTTTACGCCACCGAATAAACATATATATATATATATAGATATATATTCTTGAAAACGTGATATAGATACGAGGCGGCATCGTTTAGTTGTCGATTGAGGGCTTCACATTTCCAAAAAGTTTATACCTCTGCTTGTCGATTTCTACTCAACAAATTCAAGAAACTTTTTTATATAGCACTTGTTTAGTTTCTCTATACACATTATCAAAAGTAATGCATGTGTATATATATACGTATACTTCTTTGTATGTTTACAATCATCGTTGCCTATTTTTAAAACAACGAATTGCATAGTAAAATTAATAAAGTTTACAATTTAAAGTTTTTAAGCTTTCTCAAGTATCATTTCGGCATGTGAAATTTATTTATACAGACATTTGAGTTGTTGCAGCCTTGGATTTTCTTTCATCTACAAAATATATATATAAACAGAACAATATTTCTCTGAAAAAAAGTATCGAGTTACTGTTTGGTAAGACCTGTATATATAAAGGAAATAGTTCATAGCATCAATGCGTCACAAAGATCGATTGATCTGCGATGATAAACACATCAATATGTACACAAATAAAAGATATGTATTTATATGAAGCAAAGAGTGTAACAAGAGTTGTGAAATGTTGGAGGGTTGTGAATATGAAAGTCAGATAGAGAGAATAAAAAAAGAAGAGTGATTAGATTGGATGTATTCATCGATTTTCTTTTTAATCTCTATCAGGAGTATTATCTCATGCCTTATAAATTTACAAATATTTTACTCAGTCAAATTAAAATATCAGTTCGTTTTATAATGGATCAGATAATCATTTTATACAAATATATGCTGTATATAGATATATTCATGCCTATGTATTATTTAAAGTGTGAAATAGATTGTATGTAGTTTGTATTATTGGAAGTTGAACACTATGAAGTTGATGGCGTCAAGCGAGGATTTCAATAATTTCCGCTGGGGAAGTTCAATGCCTGGGCAGATAGAATCCTTGTAGTGGTGATGTTGAAAAGTATTTGCAATTATATTATACATAGTTATATTATTATCTCAAAGTGTACAATTTTCAATAGATATTTTGATTAATTAAATTGCATTCATCTACTGAAGTTTTATAATTGATGCTACGTTTGATTTTAATTTTTGCCTTTGTATATGTTTGTAAAATTATTTATATTGATTTTATTTTATATGTTTGCAATGTTAATTTAATTTTCTATATTTTCATTTTTATTATTTTTTTTGCGCTTTTGTTTTTGAATTTTAATCTATTTTTATTGTATTTTGAGAAAATTGAATGATTTTTATACCAGAACTTTACAGTCTTCGATAATTGACAACAATTGTTTATGAAATATACTGTTAAAAAAGCAAAATTATAATTGTGTTTTATTTTTATCAGCAAATTATCTTTTAAAAACCTCAAAATCACTCTAAAACTTTGTGAAAGACTATTGAAAAATTGTAAATTGAACCAAACAAAAAATAGTTTAAAAATACGAACATTATTTAAAAGATTAATTTGATAATTAATATGCAAAATTGATCATTTACCACATCTTCATAATTGTTCACATAGAATTTCTAATATATTCCATTCGATAAATCATAAAATTGACATAATTAATAAAACTCCATTACATCAATCTAATTATCAATTACATAAAATCGATAACGATTAATTTGTCATTGGCAATCAAATATCAATAACTACATTGACAATTTCTAGTCGTGTTCTTTTCACAGTGTAGTAATAAATAATATACTGAACATTTAGCTATACATGAAAATAGCAGTAAAATTTTTATTCATGACTTTTGAACTTAAATTCAATATATAAGAATAATAATGTGTATGTTTTTATCTGTGATTCTACTTTGTCGCGATGTGGCTTGACATGCCCATGCATTTCGCTCTCTCTTTTTCATTTATTTTTTCCTTATATATATATATATAGGCATGTATATCGTTCTCTATTGCTCACGTTTGGTTGAGCCGCTTTATATAGTATAGGTACTTTCAAGAAGAACGCGTGGGCGACGAGTCAAACTGGTTTGAAGATGAAAAGGGGTGTGTGTATGTGTGTATACTGCTTAAGATTGAGTCTGAGAAGATGATGATGTTGATGAGAGGCAAAGAAGAATAGAAGGTTTTACAATTCGCAAGCTCTTCAATTTTTTTTTTCTCTCTTCACTTTTCCTATTATTTTTACATCCCCACCCCCCGTCAATATTAAATAACTTGTACGGGCCTTGTTTCACCAATACCATTGTCACACAGTTAAGAATTAATTCGATATCGACATTGAATTACAATAAATTTAAATGGTAACAATTAAAAATAATTTACAATTCACGTAATTATTTTAATCGTTCAACAATTATGTATCAAAACTAAAATTCACAATGAATTATTTCCAATTAATGTAAATTCATCGCAATTTATATGAAATTACGCAAACGAATGTGTCATTACAGTTTGCATTTATATAATTAATTTAATTTCATCGTACTTTATTGATGATTGATAATTAAAAATTTCGAAAAAAAATGTGGTATATGCAGCAGATTGCGAGCAATATGTGTGTATATATGATCGATTCGTGGGGCATTCAAATATATATAAGCGATGAACAGTAAAGAAATATCAGATTCATGAGGC
>CAJUYH010000085.1:7361-21364 GCA_910591685.1 Galerucella tenella | reverse complement strand
TTCTCAATTTTTATCTTTCTCTATCTCGCTGTTACTTATATGCCACACTTTCTTCACTTCTTTTTTTTTCTTTTTTCCCCATTCATATATATACACATATATACTCGCGCATTTATACATGACCTGACTACACATGTGTACGAGAGAAAAAAAAAGTGCCTGATGTACATATCGTATATCGTTTTCAACACGGGAAACGTTCTTGGAAAAAAAAAGGAATCACATTCGCAATTCTTCATGCAATTTATACATACAAATATATATATATATATATATATATATATATATGTTCTATACAAAATGTGTGTGGGAACAAAAATGAGTCCATTGCTTATCGCAGCATGCCCGTGCATGTCCTTTATTGTGTCAACATTAAAAGATTGACGTAGAAAAAAAAAAAGACGAAAATTCAAAATGTAAATGAATAAGAAAACAAAATAAAATGGTATAAGAGAGAAGTAAAAGTGAACAGTGACACTATACATCTGGCATGCAGCCAGAGTTGGCTTATAGGCATACATAAATCGTATGGTTAGTGTGAAGTCTAAACAAAAATTCTCTCTCATGCATGTCGTTAAATTCATGTGAGAGCGCACGTTTTCCCTGTCATATAATCTGAATATTAACTTATAATTAATAAAAAATATTAAATGTTTATTCATAGACATTTTATATTGAGATGAATGGAATTATTTCAATGATTATAATCACTACTTTATCGAATTTTTCATCTTACTCAATTATTAATTACTTGTTATTATGATAGTGATATTAAAGGGAATTGTGTTTCTGAAAATTTGCAAGTGGAAATTGGTGATGAGTATTAACGTTTCTTTGGCAGTTTTAAATTTAGAAAGCAGCGGGCAAATAAAAAAAGAAGAAATGTGGTATTGGTAGTGACTCAAACGTCATTGTGACTAATATAATTAAATTTGTATATTTAAAAAATAAATGAAATTATGTGAATATCAGTATTTTTAGATGGGGTCAAAGTTGTTGAAATGCATCGGATTTAATTACATTTACCTCTTGTACGGTAGATATTTTTGAATATTATTGACAAATAATCAATTGAGTATTGCTATATATAAACAAATTCAATTTATCCACTTGTCTAAATCTTTCTTATTTCAATTCGATAAAATAATAAAAGATATATATCTCTACATTTTATAATACAATGATCATGGCCACGTGGACACGATTCAGCAGATAACATGACAATTATCTCGTTTACGTCAGTAATTACATCACGGATCAATGTACACATGTATATAAAACGGAAATTTCATCGCGATAGAATAAAAAGAAAAAAAAAACAGAAATACTAAAATATATTAAGGGTCGATATCAATAAATTCTTTCTTATCAAAACTGCTATAAATTTACCTAACCACCTTTGAGGCTCATTGAACTGTGAAAATCTCCTTTTCATTTCCACCTCTTCAATCACATCCGTCTCTTCTCCACAATAAATAAAAAAAATAAATTTTATAACTTGCAAAATTTAATTTTTGCTTTACTGATAAATAAATTATTTTCTCACTTGCTAATTTCATTGTGATCTCAATCAATATGATCGGCATATGCTCAACAAAATTTGAAATTAGTATATATAAAATCGTTTCATTGCTCTGGCAAACATTTTGATATTCCAAGTAATCCAATAAAGAATTGTTGATATATTCATACAAAAAGCGTGTTATGTATATACATAAATGTATAAAAATAAATCAACGTGTGAGAACACTTCCATTAAACTTTATACACAAACATTTATGATAGATTTATAATATCACAATGGATTCATTACTGGTTTTGCGTTTGGAATGCAGACTAAGAGACCTGCACAATATTCTCAGTCGAGTTAACAGTATCTTGTGACTGTAGCAAACTGCAAATAACCCATGACATCATTGTGTGTCCGTAAAAAACCATAAAGAACCATAAGTCTGCGTGGCGTTGCAATATAATATATGTGTATGCAACAAGTTAAATAACTTTTAACGCCTTCAACACCACAACTTTATATATTAAATGTTTTTATATAAATGAAAAATTCATTGTCTATTCTCTATCAAACCCGATCCATAATTCATCTATTTGTTTAAATAACCGAGAGAATCTCAATTAATATCCCGATGTGAATTGTATAATTTTATAAACGGATATTGCCCGGTAGTGGCTTGTTAATACGTGAACATTATCAAGAAAAACTTGAATGAAAAAAAAAATTACTAACAATAATAAATGAAAGCACACTCACCTGCGTTCAAGTGCGATAAGAATAAATGTACTCTTTTGTATAATAGGTTCAACAACCTTTCTCTTTATTTCTTTTCGCTCTCTCACTCTCTCGTTTTTTCTTTTTCATTTTTATTTGTTTAATTCATTGAGATAAAGCGTGAGAAGAATATATTCAGTCATATGTATATGTGAATGACAATTGTTTTTACGATGCAATTGTTTGGCTTATTGCTACATTCTGTGTAAAGAATAATAACTATGTTTGTGTGTATGTGTGAGTGTTAATTATTTCATTGACTTAACTCGCAAAATTATTGGATAAAATTTACGGATAATGTTCGCAATCTCTTGAAAGTATTTTGTTTTTTTTTTTTTTTTCCGTCACAGATTTAGTGAATGCGCCAACAGTTTCTATTTTAGATATGACTGGAGTACAGATGATGATAAGTTATCTGCGTTCGCGATACAGTGGATCTCAACTTTCTGACATTAATGATAATATATGTATACGGTGTGTGTGTGTGTGTGTATGGGCGATTTGATAATAGATGAAAGAGACGTGTTGAGAAGGGAAAAATGTTACTTTGGCTCTGATAACAAAATATATATTGAAAGAATAATGGAGAAAAAATAAAAAAATTGGTAATGATACAAAAAACATCGTGTAAATATATAATATGAATTAATTAAATATGTATTTACTTGGGTGCTGAGGCGCACATAATTATCCATGTTTTTTTCCTTCTAACCTTTCTTTTCTACTTTTCATTTTATATATGCCACAGAGTCTTTTGAATCTGGCAGTACTGGTGTAGAGCCATTGTAGTATTGCGCGTGTCCCACATTCCATTGGCATCAAAGTTAATTGCAGGTGCAACTGCTGCTGTCTTTGAGCCATGATTCTAATTTTATAAACTTATACACTTATTTGAATTAAATAACGACTAAGTAAGTGTGATATATATATATTTTTTAGGTATTATCTGTGAAAAATGTTGGCCCTTATGGATATTACATACTTTTAAATGAACATATGAAATATTTAAAATATAATTTATTGTTATTGGGTAATTTGATTTGCCCTCTCAAAAATTTCGTCATATAAGCACTTATTAATTTATTTAGATGATGAAATGATATTCAGTGAATTGATCATTGCACACTGAATGGATGTGTGTATGAATGTCGGTGTTAATTATTCATATACAATTACTATTCGTATATCAATAAAATGATTATAAATTGTTCACATGAAATTTAATAGCAGTTGCCCGAGTAATTTGAAATTTAATTCAATTCATTCGCTAAATCACTTCTCAATCTACAGCTATATTTTTTTTTTTATTCTTTTACCTATATAAATTTATAAATATAGATAATTAGATATGTATGTGATACGATGTACGCAAGTGGACCTTAAAAACACTCTAAAGTCTTCAGACATGAATAAAAATTTAGTTTAAGTTTAGTTTTTGCTGAAGAATTCTGATCTTGCACTGCAGAAATAAACGTAACATCAACATACTTTGAATATTCATTTTATTTATTTAAATAGATTTTACGATCGATCATTATTTTTTGTTTGTCAAGTTTCCATTTCACTTTAATGTCCATTTTTTGCAGATTTCATCACTTATATATATTTTTTTTGAATTCGTAATTTTCAATTTGTAATTGATTCTGTTGATGTTGTCGTGATTTCCTCTATATAATATAAACGGATGGCATTTATTTTTTCATAATTATTAGTCATATCTTATCAAATTTTATTATTATGTATGACATCGTTTTTTTTTTTATTCGTTCTATGACAAAATCCATGTAATCATCACTTTCATATACACTCTTATGTACACGTATTATATGTAGAAAATATTTTTGTAACCTTGAATGTCTTGTTATTTATGATATCTCGATGCGAGAGGGAAAACACGTTTTTATGTGAAGAAATCACATATACATATATAAACAAAAAATATGTCTATATATTTCATATGAATGTGAATTGCGACCCCTTTTTTTTTGGCCAGGCATTCAAGAATGACCTCAAGCATCGAATGGGAGACATAAAGCGGAAAAATAAATCAAAATAAGTTTCTGTATGGAAAATGATTGAATGGTATTGAAACAAAACTGAATAGATAATGTCCTGCTTATATTTATAGAGACATTGAATAATATACAATTCTATGAATTGATATTAGAATGAATGAAAGTTGTCCGATGAATAATATGAATTATTAACCAATAATATATATGTGGATACAATATTTAATGAATATTGTGTTTTCACATTGACATGATTATTTTGCTCTGCTGATTAACTGTTGATAGTAATTATTTTGTTAAATGTGACAAGTTAAATATCCATTTGAATAAATCAAATGATTAAATATATTTTTATATTCTCGAGTTGCAAATTCACGATTTAATAATTAATTGTAATTGTTATATACCATTTTGTGTTATTAAGTGCATATTTAATTTTGTTTGCTTTATAGAGAAAGTGGTGTTGGAAATAAATGAATACAAGTACTGGGTATTCTGTTGTTGCACGCATTTATTATAAGACGTTCATGAGTAGTTAGCCCATTTATGAAATGTATTTACGCATGTGAGATATATATATATTAAAATATGTTTGAGGGCATTTAAATCGGCGGTTACAATATAATATTATATATATTATGTATAAACTTATTGACATTTTGAATTTAGTATATAATTATCATATGCCTAAGTTGACAATATCAGATAAATTGCCAAGTAGAATTTAAAATGGGACAGTGATGTATAATCACTAATTTCATTGAAGAAATCACGAAAAAGTATCGTAGATTACTGAGTTTATATTGTGCTCATTAATTATTTACTAATGATTAGTGAAATTAGTAAAAACCTGTAATTCTATTTTCTAATTATTAATTTTTGGTAAAAATGTGTAGCTTTTATTAGAAACTGGTTCAAATTATTTCAGGTTCATTAATTTTCACTGATAATTAATAAAAATAAATAAAAGTCCACAATTTATTTTTTAAATTAGTAACTTTTGTTAACAATTAGTAACTTTTACGTAAAGAATAACCAACGCCATTATATGCCCATTGATTTTGCCTAATTATTAATAAATCTATGGACGTAATAACAATTTATTATGCGGTATTTTTTCATCCTGGGTCACTTCACGATATATTTGATATTGTCAATCAAAAGTTCACGAGAATTAATGAAAAAATTAGCGCTGGCAGTGTTCAACGTGACTTTTACATATATTTTGATACAAAAAAAATATATTGACGAAGTAAAAAGATGCCTGTTGAACGTAGTGTCATGTATATACACTTGACATCAAAGCTACATTCACATATGTGCAACAGGAGATGTGCTAAAGCGTGGGATCGCAACGCTACACTATACTGTCTACATAAAACATTGCAAATGTTCGAGGGGTATACCAATAAGTGAGAGTCTAATTTTGGAATAAAAATGAAAAGTATTAATATATATCTATATATGTGTCTCGTGTTCTATTTTCAAAAGCGGATATGAGTAATAATTTTTCTGTTCCATTTGCAATTAAAACAGAATTGGCAGTAATTAAATTAGTTGTATCTCTGTATCTTGTGAGTGCTAGATGTTTTGTAAATTTTCGATTGATTTTAAATTCAATATGGATGACTTGGAATGGATTGCATGGTCAATGTACCGGTATAGTTGTTTGAAAATAAAAAAAAAATATATATATATATAGACATGATAAATAGGTGCCGTCCTCCAGCAACCAACAAACTATAATTTAAAAAGTTCGAGTCTATATTTATTGCATATCGTGACCTATATCCTGTGCTATTATTCACTCTATATGATTTTACATACTTATAAAATTGAGATGCATTGTTGTCTAACAACGAAACACATTTACACATATACACATATACATTATAGATTAATAATATTTGAAAATGCAAAATTAGAGAGGATAATTTTGGTATAGGTTGTGTGGTGAAACTGATGATACAAATGACTAAGAACATCATCTTATATGAATAACACCAGTGTTCAATGAAATTTTATAATTAATTTTCACATTGCACAATTCTTAATTTATCAATCTTACTATACACTCCATTTTGCAATGTCAAACTACTGGCATTATTTTTATTTTATTTCATATCCACATATATGTCGCATTGAAATAGTGAAATGTTAAATTTGATCAAATCCCTAGTTATTTGAATAAATTGTTGCTAAAAATTGGACAAAATCCTCTGTAATTTCGTCGAATAACTGGCGATTTGATCAAATTCGACATTTTACTATTTCATTACGACATATTTATATATAACACTTGATGAGTAGTCAAGAGGTCGTGGCTCCAAATTTTTATTTATTCGCACGTGAATTATATCGATTTTTCATACTTTATCAAATTATATAATTGAAAAAAAAAAAAAAAAAAAAATTTGAGAGATTATATACCATTTAAATAATTGCCCTACTAATAATTACATACTTGAAATTACATATCATCAAATTACACCCTCAATATCTCAATCGGTATCTCATTATATTTTTTATCTCTTTACCCATTATATATATATATATATATTTTTTTTTTTCCCATTGTTATTTATTTCATATGACTGGGAAAGTATATATTGTTACTGCCTATATGTAGACATGCTATAATGAAAAGTCTGCGCACGATATTTGCGTTATCGCGTTAGCTCACATGAACTCTCCTCTCACTAAGGCCCCATTATCTTGTGATAGCGTAGGATGATTATTCAGCGATCGAAATGGTTCAGAGATTGAAGCGAGTGAATTTACTAAAATTCCAATTATAATTGGGAATATGAAACCCATGCGCTCCTTACAACTATGGTCTGTGCATTTCGCCCATGGGTATAACAGTATATAATATATGCAGTGATTGAATATCTGTTTCGTGTATTCATGGTTCGTCTTTTTGTATCTAATACTGTGTTAATGTCAGAAGTTTAGTTGCAATATACACGTGTCTACACTTGATGAGCATTAACAAATGTATAAGTAAAATATGTATACACCTATATTTGTTATTATATATTTTTTTAGAATTTGTAAATTCTTTACGGTGCACTGCACTCATTTTCCCAACAACAATTTGTATGGTTTGTGTGCCGCCACTAGTCAGACAATTAACGTCAATTTTACAGAGGTCATAGACGCACTATGAGAAACAAACAAGAAAGATGTGAAAAATTTTTTATCCTTTTTTATTTATTCATTAATTTTTGCACTTTTGTATTTTTATGCTTTTTCTTTTCGTTTAAATGTTCTTGCGTACAAGTTCAAAATACGCTTAACCATTAGTATCGCATTTCGACACGTTGGTATCATATAAATTCATATATTTATAGAGATGAAATGGATAAAGAGACGGGGTCCTTTTGTAACTTTAGTTTTGCAAAAATATCAAAGCTTACATATATATATATATATATATATATGAATAGAATATTTATTCACCTGATCGCACATGACATGTTTTTTATTCAATTCGTTGTCTCTGGTATACATTTCAAACGCTTGTCATTAATATATTTTTGTATGACTTTTTTTTTTTTTTTTCAAACAGCACTACACGATGGAGACAAAGTACAAGTAAACACATTCAGAGAATTTTTCCGCACGGATATTAACGTTCGTAATATATTTATATAGAGTCGTTTGTGGTGGTTTGTGTCGGACAAAGTGAAAAAATAAGATAGAAAAAAAAATTCACCGGTATAATTGGTGTCAGTACATTTACACTGTTCAGTTTCGAATTTTTCTTTACCATTATTCATTAGGGAAATTTGCACCATTTCACTTTTTTCTACATCATCAAATACGTCTAAACAATATCATGTTATCCGTCTTCTACAATTCCAATTGCTTACACGATAGCACAAATGAATTCAATTTAATTCTTTAATTTATCGGTCGTCATAACATATTAGACAATTTCATAGAAACAGATATCCAAACAATTATTTCACTAATGTCTACAAACATACAATTAAAATACGACATTTAAATGTTTTATTTTGTTCATGTTTAGTAAAAATAAAAAATTCCATTCTCATTAATTTTATCACATTTATCTGAATAATTCTTAATAAAAGTCCACTGAACAATGGGAATAAGATGAAATACGTCATATTATTGAAAGAAAAATACAGCGAGAGTATATCCATAAATAAATATTGCTACTATTATAGTAAATATGATAAACTATTGATATCTACTTCAGTGTGAATACGTCATTCATCCAACCAGTAAATTTCATATTCATACAAATCGCACATCAAAGTTCCTACCATTACGAAATAAATCGCACTGATATGTACAATTCAGTGAAATGCCAGATTAAAGTGCCAAAGTGAATGTGAGAATGAAAAAAAAAAAAAAGAAAGAAAAAAAATGAAAAATATGAGATTTGACATATAGCTACACATCCATACATATACACACACACACACACACACACGCGCGCATATCTATATATTACATAAAGGAATGAATTGGTATGAAGACGATGAGGATTTGTCGCTTGGATCTTAGACAATGGACTATTAGGGGCAGTTCTCTATAGTAAGCCGCTTCTGTCATTCTCTGTTTCATTCGCACCGGCGCGTTGAAGAGGATTTAGAGGGTTGCGCTGGTGAAAGTCGAGTGTCCTCTTTTCTCTATAATACTTGAAGGGCTCGCTCGTGCCAACGTGTAGCCTTCATCATATATAGTCACGCTCTTTCGACGCCTATTTATCCTCACCTTTTTTCTTAACCCACCGCTCTATATATATATATATATATATATATGATAATAATACCAACAAGTATATATGTACAATCGCTGTCACTATATACATATATATATGTACTGCCATCACACTTTGTTTCTCTTGTTCACCAACCTTTACATCGTATTTTCGTTACCCCACACTGCCTTTGCTTTATTTCTTCGCTTCTTTACTCATTGCTTCCTGCACCAACGTCCGCCGGCGACTTGTCGTGATTTCTCTCACGCTTCTTAGAGCCATTTTCTCATCCTTCTCTTTTATTTTTTGTTCATCTTGCCAATGGGGGATACACTGTTTGGACAAAGTGTTTAAAAGTTTCTAACGCACAATTATATATATATATATATATATATATATTGTGGGCTTACTGCGAAAACTGACCAAGTCAAAATTTGAAACTTTTCAGTTAATACGACTAAATCACTAGTAAAAATAATCTGCATTGCTAGAAAAATTCACCGAATTATTATACCAGTCAGAAAAGTGGGAATGAACTTAACCTGATAATGAACATTTGAATTTAAGTACTTTTTTACTACAGAGAAAAATGACCAAATCGACTTGGTCATATCTCCTGGATAAGGTGATATCTTGGAGGAAAACCTGATTTTATATAACAGTCTAAACGTTATTTTATGTTATATTATGTTTGATATCAACATAATGGAATTATGATGATAATAATAGTAATGATTGTAGAAGATGTTGACGGCTGATGAACGCAACGTATTTATTTAATTACAATACAGTGTGTTCGTGGTGAGAATTGATAATTTAATAAATGAGCGATGATCGCGTACTTGGTATTCGTGGATGCGATCAGTTTAGTGATGCAATCATTCTGAGCTATACTTTGTGCATGATGTCACATGTGATGTAGATATATACGAAGATGAATGACGAGGAGGGAGAGAGAGAGAGAGATCGTTGTCCATGGTACCAAACATATACTGTATATGCGTATAGATAATTGAAAGTACACGTGTGAGTGTGTATTTTATTTTTAAACTTTGACTTGTTTTTTTCGTTTTTTTTTTTTTCTTCTGTTTGTTTGGTTTGTGAGTCTTTGGAGACAATTTTAAAGAGATTCATCGCCACTGTGGGCGGTACTGGCCACACGTATACAATAGATCATCCACAAAACTATTATTGTACATACAATATGAAAATTCATTAATAAAAATTGATAAATACCATTTGCAACTATATAAATTTTGTGTGAATATTTATAAATTCTATTTATAAAATTATTGTCTGTCGATATTGAGTCAACCAACGGAAACAAAAAAAAATTGCATTTCAACTCTTCATTCTCCAATGGCAACATGTCATTTTATACAATAAATAATCAATGAAACCAAAAATAAAATTGAGAGAAAGAAGTTGTATATATATATTGTAACAGAAGATGATTTCTTCCCTTCTATATTGAGTCATTGATGTCGTGATTTCTAAGGATTGTCGTTATAATTGCCTGACAATTATATTTATCAGCTTTGATTTGTTGTCTGCCCTACTTTCACATTGATAGTAGTAGTAATAATAATAATAATAATAATAATAATTCAACATATTTATAATGATTACATAGATATATTATTTTTTTGCGTTATTTTGCTGAGGTCAATATTGAAACGGGTTGCGCCAAATTTATAAAAGATAATTATAATTGTACATATTTATGCTGAAATGAAACTGATTAAAATGTTATTATTAATATTTATCAATAATTACATAATTATTAATATAATAATATAATAAAGAAATATGTAGGTGGGAAAAAACCAATATTATTTCGATGGATTGCGTGTGTTTAAAGTTCTATTTTTTAAGTGTTGCTATGTATTGGCGATTGCAGTTGCAGTTATGTATATATAGATATACCGAGGAAGTTAAATTGTTGACTAAGCGGCCGGACGTGTATTAAGAGTAAGAGGACAACGGTAAAATAGGGCAAATGCATTTGAATTTCTCTTGACTTAGATGTTTGGAGTGGTAGGTTGAAAATAGGCTGCATGCCGACACGCGTAATCGACTCCAATTTCTATTCACGTGTCTTAGAACAGCATCTGGACCTTTGTGCAAATGTATATTGTTACGTTTTCTCGTATTGTCAATCGCGAATTCTTTGATCTTACATAGTGGACTAATATTACATGTGACTATTTTACTATTTAATATTATTCTTTATGATTTTATTTTTTTATTTGTTGTAATTGTGGTTATGATACCAATTCTTAATTTGTTGCAAAAGCAAATTTTCAATTTCACGATAAGTTGTTTGAGAATGCTGTGACTTATATTCATTGCTACTGGTTATAATTATATGCACCAACTATTCATGAAGTATTCTCGAAATTTATAATTTTCTTGGTATTTACATGTCTGGAAATTTTTTATATATATATTTATAGAAATTTTGCATTTTGCTTCTTGTAAATTCTACTATTTCTTCGTATTTTCATTCAATTTCGGTAGGGTATTAATAAATTTATCAGTTAGAATTATAGTACACATATCAATATTCATTTAGACAAATTTCGAAATGAGTGATTTGTCAAATGTTATTAAATGTAATTTATTTAATATTATATTTAAGAATTCTTGTTAAATATTTGTAGCTTTGAAATGCTACTGTTATATGCATATTGTACTTGCAATTATTTGTTTAAAAATCTATTTCAGTGCATTCAATAAATCAATAACAGAATTCCAAATTCATAGAGACTATTAATAAATTATGTTAAATTTCTCGAAATATTTTTTGTCATGTCAATTCACACCACCCATAAAGTATCGATCCATTAATTACTGTCATAATTATCTCACAATTCACTTAGTATTTTTATCTGGCCACTGTAATTATATAAATATATAAATATATATAGGTGTTGAATAGAATTATCGAAAAATCACAGGCAATTACAGGTCCAGTTTCAAAAAGAAATTTCAAATTAATATTTAATATTGTTTTCACACATGTGTATATATAAAGACAAAAAAATCGATGGACTAATATATATAGACTGTTGCAATAATGTGCGGATTAAATATTTTTATCTTGCAATTTCACATCTCCGACGTTTAAATGATTCATATCTTATAAAAAATTAATTATTTCACACAATGTCTATAAATTGAAAAGCCACATATACATATATATATATGTACAATGTGTCCCAGCATTTTTGGATTTTCAGTGTAGTTTGGTCAGTTCACTCAGACCTTGGGTTCTGAAAGCCGTTGATCATTCAATTATTCATACCATACAATTTAAATGAAAAGTGAATCACGAACCAAAAGTTTGTGAAAACATATCTCAAATTAAATACTAACAAATATTTCACCAACATTAATACTAATTTCGATTTACAAACAGCCACTTAATGCAATACAATGTACATTTAATAAATAAAAATCATTAACTTTGAATCATATATTTAGCAATCGACTGGATAAAGTGAAGGAGAATTCAATTTAATTGACAAATTCATTTGCACGAATCCATTCATACATAGATATATATATATTAAACGATATGCACTTTGTCATATAAGTAGTGTAAAAAAGTTACTCAACACTCTCTTTTACGTCTTTCCTTCACCTACATCTCCTTCATCAGTTTCTTTTCTCGCAGAAGTTGTTAAAATGCAAAGGTGCGGTTAAACGAAGTCTTCTCTCGGAGATTTGGCGCTGGAACTCGTTAGTATTCCACACGAGTGTCCTACACTCTCTCTCTTCCTCTTACTCCCTCTCATAGTCTGTCTTGGTTGGTGGCTGGTATAAGAATGCCTTGTCTTCACTA
Organism: Galerucella tenella; assembly: GCA_910591685.1. Classification (NCBI taxonomy): domain Eukaryota; kingdom Metazoa; phylum Arthropoda; class Insecta; order Coleoptera; family Chrysomelidae; genus Galerucella; species Galerucella tenella. The sequence goes on along the minus strand of CAJUYH010000085.1, from coordinate 8,486 downwards.
TATGTACCATGTTCTTCGCATTAATATACCACGGGTTAAGACAAAGAACGAGGAATCGCTGGCAACACCCTCTCACTTTTTTCCTCACACACTTGTTCACTTTTTCTTTTTCTTGTTCTTCTTGTTCTTCGATGCTTGCTCGTCCACCTCCATCACATGCATACATATATATATAGTAAGAAAAGCTCACTATCCAAAGAGAAAAGCCCACACGTCCGATGGCGTATATTTTCGTTAACTTGACGGGCGCCACCACCCGCAAGACCCTCAAGACACCCTTAAATTGAGATTTTTCCTCTTGTTCTTGCGTATGTGTGCGTTTAGTTATAGATAGACATTTTGAACCACCCTCTCGATCTTCTTAAATCGCGATCAATCTTTATATATATATATATATACACTATATCAAATGTCAAATGTGTCATAATAAAAATGTGTATGGAATTTATGGGAAAAAGCAAGAAATTTTTTTTTTTATTTATTTTTTATTTTGTTTTTCTCTTCATTTCTGTATGGAGAAAGATTCAAATGGTGATATGTACGAATGAAAATATAAGTATATATATATATATGTGCGTGTGTGTGTGTATACATATGTAAGTGAAGTCACAAGCAGTTTTCGAGACTGGTTTTTGCGATGACTCATCGGCACTTTCTTGGATGCTGCATCTGGTGTTATTGGTGACTTTTATTGTTTTGTGTAAAAAAAAATATCTCGTTGTTTCAATTGCGCATTATATTGTATGAATATTTTTATGTTTATTTCCATATTTTTATCAACTGTGTAAATGTATAATCCATTTACACATATACATGAATCAATATATGGGATTATTATTTTTTTGAATCTTGTTTACTCAAATTATTGAGTCATTTTACATTGATAAGGTGGTGACATGTATCTTTAACTTCACTGACCGACTTATATATATATATATAAACTGTTATCTCAATGAAAAAAACAAATACCGATGGCCTATATTGTCCATCAGCTTTCGAATTCCAATGTTTATGATGATCATACGAGTGATGCATCCAAGGTTAAATATATCTTGGCGGACTTATAAGATTATTCTGTAAATGAATAATAGTTGTGTAATTAATGGGGGGGGGGGGGGGGGGGGG